>JAJTUV010003870.1:0-44065 GCA_021653895.1 Mastomys natalensis | reverse complement strand
TTGGGGTGGCTTTGCTTAAAAAGCTCACCCCAGTCCATGGTAATTCCTTTGCCTGCCTCCCTGTTCCCTGCCTCTCTCCCTTTTTGTAGATCAGGATGAAGCTCTCAGCCTCATGCCTATTTGCCTATCATTATGCTTCCTGTGTTGATGATCATGGACTAACCCTTTGAAACTGTAAACCAGTCTCAATTAAATGATTTCTTTTATGAGAGTTGCCTTGGTCACGGTGTTTCTTCACAGCAATTGAACAGTGACTAAGAGAGTATTCTTTGTTATGTGTGTGTAATGCTTGTTTAAAAATTCACTCAGTGATGGGCATCTGAGCTGACTTCAAGATCAGATAAAATTGCTATGTGAACACATACACACACAGAGAGAGAAAGAAAGAGAGAGAGAGAGAGAGAGAGAGAGAGAGAGAGGATGAGAGAGAGAGAGAGAGAGAGAGAATGAGAATATGAATGTATGTGAATGTGAATATGAGCTCTTAGGATTGTCTTTTCTGGGCCATATATTAATTTCATGTTTAGCTTCTAAAAGTGTTGAGAAACTATTTCTGAGTACATATATCATTTTAGATTTTTTTTCCTCACAATGAATGAGTGATTCAATTTGTATCATTGGTTGAATTTGGTATTGTCACTGGTTGTTTAATTTCAATGTTCTGATAGTTGTATAGTGACAACTCATATTAGCTTTAATTCATATTTCCATAATGGCTAATGATCAGATTAGATTTAGGGGATTGCTTTGATAGGAGCACCAGAATACTGTTGGCAGTACCATTCCTTGGCAGGTTGTTCTGGGTTATATAAGAAAGCTAGCTAAGTATGAGTCTGTGGTTGAGTCAACAAGCAGCATTCCTCTATAGTTTGTGCTTACTGCCTTGTCTGTGAGTGACTTTGCTATTACTAGGTAATGAATGTACTCATAAGCTGCCCTGCTCTTGGTTTCTTGCCTTGAGTTCCTGTCCTAACTTCCCTATCTGATGAACTATGACTGGAAATATGAGCCAAAGAAACCTTTTCCTCCCTTAAGTTGCTTTGGTCAGTTTTATCACAACAGAAAAGAAAGAACAGTGTACCTTTTTTTAAAAACAGTACCGCACATTGTCCACATGTGTCTCTTTCTCTCTCTCTCTTCTCCCTCTCTCCCTTCCCCCCTGTGTGTGTGTGTGTGTGTGTGTGTGTATGTGTGTGTGTATATGTAGGCAAATTGCTTTGCATCTAATTAAGTGTTTATGTATACTAGGCAAATGGTCAACTAGTAAGCTATTGTTCTGAAGTTTGTTGCCTTCTTCTGGAGATTTGTCTTTTAAATGCATCTTGTTCATTTTTTATGGTCTAACTTAGTAATATTCAGATATATTCTGCAATCTTATTTTCAGCTTTTGCATTGTTTTTCTACCTTTTATCATTTCAGCCTTTTAGTGAATATATTCAATGTTGACCTCTTCTTTTTTGTCTTGGGCCAGCTCTGGCCATTGATAGAGTGGTCCTAGGGGAGATAAGGGGTTAAAGATGGAGAAGTGAGTCAGATGCTATGGTCAGGGGAATCTTGCAGCTCTGTCTGTCTAGTAGTCAGGTTGCTTCTTTATTTATACAAGTTTCATAGAACAAAGATAGACTAATGATTATCCAAGAAGAAGAAAACTTTATCATTTTGTCTCTGGACATGTGTTTGATTTTTTTTCATTGCATGTCCAGAGTTACAAGTTCAGTCACAATAGAAAGTACAAATAGAACAGATTTTATTTTTAATATCAGCCCTATAACTCCAATTCAGAGAATCTAAAGAATGTCTCCACCAAAGCAAACACATTTATTACATGACAGCCTGCTTTTAGGCTGGCAGTATTTGTAGTTTTAAAGCACTCCAGGCAAACAGACAGTATCTGAGCTGGTCTTGTTTATGAATAGCAAATACTAATATCTAACTTGTTTTATTTATATCTTATTTACTGAGTTCTATTCCTCCAGGGGTGTACTCTGTATGGTCCCCTATCTTTAAAATACATTTTCAGAGAGCTCCAAGTGTATTGTAAAAAACACTGGATGCTTTCTTTCCATCTTGTTGTGTTGGCTGGTGGTAGTTTATTTTTCTTCTTGGAGCAAGGCAAATAGTTACAGGTATTAGAAACACTTGCTTGTGGCTTAGAGAGCAAAGAACATGTAATCTTGATGTCTTTTTTGATACCTTTTTTGGTATTTGCTCTCTGGATATGAAAGAATTCAAAGTTACCTCTGTTCTTACTTCTAGATGCCTAGTTTGTGGGGTGAACAGGGAGGGGTATGGTTGAGTTTATACTCCTATATGCTTATCAGCTGGTATCCTGGGGTTGGTTTTGGCCCACTCAGTTAAAGATGGAGGCCTGGCATTGGCTTTGCCAGACTGACTTACTGGTCGCTTCTTGAGTCAAGTGACTGCTGATCATTCTGCTGGTGATAATGGGGAAAGGTTATTGCAGCCTCCCTTAATGCTCTGGGGAGTGGAATATTTCATATTGCTATGAAGAAAGAGTAGATTGTCTAGGAAGTAATTTCACCTGTCAGTGACTATGGAGGCTGTGAGGAAATCCATCTGGTAGCAGATATCTTCACCACAGGTCTTAGCACTTCTTTCAGCTGCTCTCATTGGAAGTAGAAGCCAAATAACCCTTTATCTGTGAAATGCCATGTGGTAGCTTCATGATCTTTCTTAAAGGTTGGTGAAATTTCTTTGGTAAGTAGGGACAGGGTGCAGCTAGCCCATTTGCAGAGGAGGCCAGACATCCTAGGGCCATGAACTGATTTCACATACAGGTTCATTCTGTCCTTTCCACTCCTCTTAAGGTATCTTTCTGTTTTCATTTTTATACCTTTTGTTGCATTTTGCATAATTTCTTCCCCATTATCTTGTTTGGTAGTTATAAGCTAGCTATATTTCTGTTGGCCATTCTTCAGTCATTCTGTTTCCACTTACATGTCTTGAGATGTTATTTCTTATTTAACTTCTTTGTTTTCATTAAAGTATTTAATTATGTCCACTTTAAGGTTCTTGAGCACATTTGGTATTTTGAAGTTCTTATGGTTTAGCTATGTTGCATTTCCCAGGTCATATTATAGTAGGGCTATGGGCTTCTGAAGAAGGCATATTGTCGTGACTGTTCATGTTTGTGGATTTACACTGGCATCTGGAGTTAAGATGTTTGAGGTGTTTCTTGTGGTAAATACCTGGTCTTATGCTTGATGGGCGTACTATGTGTTCCATTCTTTGATTGTTATTGCCTTCTCTGGGTCTTAGGCAAGTGTGGTGGCTGTGGGGTCCTTGATAGAGATTGTTTCTGCTCATGATCCCAAAAAGGAATGGAGATGGACTATAAGTAAAGGCTAAGAGGGGCAGGGGGAAAGAGCTAGGTGGAAAAAGAGGTAGAATGCCCAGAAAGTGGATATGGGGTGGGAAGAGGGGTTCCTGAAGCAGTTGCTACAGGACTAAGAGTAAGTCTGGAGGGATTAGAATGGAGGGCTGGAGCTATAGAGAACTGCTTCCCAGCATAGTGGTCACTGGGGTTTTTGGTAGAAAGTGTTTTTGTGGATAGGAGGTTTAGAGAGTAGGCAGGAAAAGAGCTAAGCTGGGTCAGCACACCAAGAGACAGAGTCCCCCAAGGAGTGGAGGTGGGAATAAATTTATTCTTAAGTGGAAATTATTTCTGGAAGTTACATTTCTTTTGGCTTTGTCACCAAGTGTCACTACTAGCTGTATTATTTTTCTTTTCAGTAACAAATGATCACAAATATAATTGTTTTAAAATACAGATTTATTATATAATTATTTTTCTATAGGCTAGAAGTCTGAAATTAAAGGTATGGTCTAGAACACAAGGTAGGAGAACTGAATATATTAGTCAAGGGAAAAAATAAATTTAAGAAAGTATCTAAGCTGTCAAAAGTATCCCCTCTCCAGGAAAAAGACATCGGGATGGGTATGGCCCTCATGCCTCACTGGACAATGACAGGAGGACTGGAGCCATTACAAGGTCCCCTTCAATTATTGGAGGTCAGACCTCTATCCCCGCCTTGCAAGATTAGAATCCACAAGGCCCTTCTATACTTAGAGAAGGGAGGAGATATCAGGAGCAGCCCTGCATATACACTAAAGGCCTAAAATCAGCCATAGGCCTAAAATCAGCAATAGGCCTGACATAACATACATGCTAACATAAAGTCTTGGGTCTCTGTGGAAAAAAAACTGAAACAGAAGGCTATAAGCTATTGTAAACAGGCAGCTTCTGTGGAAACTTACCAGCCTGAGTAGTCATAGATCTTATAAATAGGCAACCTCGGTGGACAGTACCAACTTAGATAAGGACAAGTGAATCATAGGCAGAGTCATAGTGCCCTGTCCCCTGAACCTACACCTAAGCTGATACCCTGTTCTGAAAGGTATCTGTACTCCCCCTGAACACCTATGCTCCAGTGCCATTCCCTTCCCACATCCTGCCTTTTTGTGTTTATAAACCCTGTGTGAATAAGTAAATTACGATGTGATTTAAATAATTAAATAAATAAATTAATTAAAATAATAATAAAATAATAAACATAAAAAAGGAAAAAAAAAAAAAGAAGTATCTAAGCTATAGTATAACACAGATACTTCTGTACTTATCATGAGGTTCCAGGGCATACCTCCTTCCCTGTCTTCTCACTAGAGGCCATTGCAGTCCCTTTCCCTGTCTTCAAAGTGCATCACTCCAACCTCTTCATCAGTCATTCCTTTTTGACTTGATACCTCTTTATAAGGAATGTTGTGGTTACATCCAACCTATATGGATAATCCAGGATAATGTTTTCATTTTTGACATTCTTAATTATGTTAGTAACAATCTTTTTTGTTAAGAAATAAGCATTTTATCAAATGGAGATTAAAACTTGGACATTTGTGCAAAGTCATTATGTGTACCTCATTGGTTCAAAGCAGTTTTATATGTTAATTTGGGGCTTTCAGTTTGGGTTTTGTTGTTGTTTCTGCAAGTAGAATAATTTATAGTACTATATTCATGTGTGGTATACATTTACTTAGCTAAATTTTCCACTTCAACTATAGTCATCCTTCTGCTATACCTCACCATGTACTCTTTGTTAAAATGTTCTACTTGTTCACAACTTTATGCTTTTATCTATTCTGTGTGGCTTTTATCTATTCTGTGTAGACAATTCTTTTTATTGACAATAGTTTTTTCCATACAACATATTCCGATTATTAGTTTCCTTTCCTCAATTCCTTCCACCCCCTTCCAATTTTTTCATTACTCAAATTCATACCCTTTGCTCTCTTTCAAACAGGCATCTAAATATATAATATTAATAATAAGATAAAACTGGAATAGGAAAAAACAAACTGAAAATAATAGTCAAAGAAAAAACATAAGAAACACATAGATGCAGAGACACGCATTCACACATACAGAAATCCCATGAAACTACAACCCACAAATAATAATAATAAGCAAAAAACCTGTAAGGTTAAGAAAAGATGCCTAGATAAAGCATTATGAGACGGAAAAACCTTCCACAATTCTTATTCCCTTCCAAAGAACAAATAAAATAGAGTTTTCCAGTGAAGTTTTCCTTAATATTTCCTAGTAACATCAAATTTTGTATTTGTTTTGTACTTTCAAATTTATGTAACATTTCTAATATAAAAATTATACATTGTATTATTATCTATAGATATTCAGGGTCATTATTTGTTCATTTATATATTCTCACAACCTAAGAGTATCTATAACATAGCAATTCTTCAATGATCAATTGATAAAGGAATAAAATTTAGCAGTGTTACAGTATATATAGTGCTATATAGCAGAATATATAGTGCTACTATGTTATTCTGGAACACTGATACTGATAGAACAATAAAAAAGAGCTTTTAAAAATAGGTAAATATTTGACTCAAACTATACAACTAAATGAGGTCATGTGGGGACTTAAAAGGAAAATTGATCTCAGTTGGTATCTTAGAAGTTAATACAATGTTGGCCATTTGTCATTTCAGAGTTAGGGTTCATACATGAAGCAACTTTTGGAAATGTAAATAAATGAAATAATTTAATTTTTAAAAGAAAAGCAAGCAAACAAACAAACAAACAAAAAAAAAAACAGAGTTGGGCTTCAATCTCCATTGTGCTATATAAGATAATCAGGATTTCTGATAACTTCTCCACCTTTCAAGTTAGGATGCTTACCTCTAGACCTTTCTAAGGCCAGGAGAGATAGGTACTAGAGTGGAACCATTTGTGTTCACTCTTTCCTTACCATTGAATCAGCATGCCTTCTTCTCAACGTAGTTATTAGTAAGTGTGGCACCACTGTGAGAAAGTGCATCTGCTTTGTCAAGACTTCTGACTCTCAAGAAATACATAGAAGAAGCTGGCTATAAAACCAACTGAATCATTATGTAGATTTCCTTGGACACCATGACGAGAACTCCTGCTTCATTTTTGCCTTTTAACTCTAATAGGGGATATGGATTTTAAACATCTTAAATTTTATAATTACACCATGAAGAAGAAATCTTCGAGTTATTACAGAGTATAAAACATAATATCATTAGATTTTGTGTTGGAGAGTTCAGTGAGTGGAGGTGGTCATGACAATCCCTGTTGACTTTATCTTTGATAAAGAACATGTAGATGGCATTGACAGGATAGCATCATTTTCTGTCTTACTCCTTTCATGGAAACGGGGATTTCTTACTAGAGGCAGGTTTTGTTGCTTAATATAATTTACTTCATTGAATCACCTCAATTTGCATCTGCAATTGTCTATCAAATCAATTTTGTGCTTATTTTTTCTGCTCGGGAATTAAATTGTACATAAACAGTTAAATAAAATGATGTGTTGCTTTCTAATGAAAGAAAAGACAGCATTCTAGGTGTTCAATGATTATTGACTCATCAAAAAGGAAACCAGTATTGATTCAAAACTACTCCTACTGTGAAGTGTCACTGTAGTTGCATTCCTCTGTGGAAATCAAGGTTAGGTTGTCTGCTTTTGTGCTCCTATCCCTAACCTAGAAGGTGTCTCTTATTGTTTAATTTTCCATTCACAGAGGAAAATTAGTTTCTTCAAGGAGTCTCACTGGGGTATGCAAAACACACATAAGGGCAGACCCCAGCAGTAGATGTCTGAAACAAAGTCTTGTTTTTTTTTCCCTCTCTACAAGCATTTTGGTACATATTATGGTTTCCAATTTTGTGTCTCTATGGGCTTTCTCTCTATGTGAATCTGTATGTCCCAGTGTCTATGTTTTTCTTGTGGTTTTTCTCTGTTCTTTGTTTCGTTTTGTCCTACGCAAGTTTATTTGTTTTTTTTTTTTTTATTTATCCTATTATTTTATTTTCTTTCCTTATTTAAAAGATGCCTGTTTGTTTTCAAATGAGAAAGAGTAAGAAAGGGTATGGATTTGGGTAGTAGGGAGGTGACAGGGTCTAGTAGGACTTGGAGGAGGGGAAACTGCAATCAGAATAAATTGTATGAAAAACTATTTTCAAAGAAATAATAATAATAAAAGAAAAGCAAGGGGATTACAGTGAGAACCACTGCTTATAGGTGACTACTGAAATGAGAGTGATCATATTAGTTTCCATCTTAATATTAGTGTAAATAAATTAGACAGCATAGAAAAATGCAAGTCATTTTCCTCTACCAAAATAGAAATATTTGACTAAGATAGCACAAAGTTATATATTTTGAAGGTTTTGCAAATAAGACTATACCATAAACAGCTAGGAAAATAGAGAAATGTTTACTCCATTAAGAAAAATATTCAACAAAGGGGAGGGAGAACCTGTAGAGACCATATCCAGAGGCTAGGCAAGGCCCCCAGTTGGAGGATGGGACCACCCACTCATCTCCAAATTCTTAACCCAGAAGGGCTCCTGTATAAAGGAAATACGAGGACAAAGAGTGGAACAGAGACTGAAGGAAAGGCCATCCAGAGACTGCCCCACCTGGGGATCCATCCCATATGCAGACACCAAACCAGACACTATTGCGGATGTCAAGAAGTACTTGCTGACAGGAGCCTGATATAGCTGTCCCTGAGAGGTTCTGCCAGAGCCTGACAAATACAGAGGAGGATGTTCGCAGCCAACCATTGGACTGAGCACGGGGTCACCAATGGAGGAGTTAGAGAAAGAACTGAAGGAGCTGAAGGGGTTTGCAACCCCATAGGAAGAACAAAATATCACCCAACCAGAAACCCCAGAGCTCCAGAGACTAAACTACCAACCAAGAATACACATGGAGGGACCCATAGCTCCAGCTGAATATGCAGCAGAGGATGACCTTGTTGGACATCAATGAGAAGAGAGGCCCTTGATCCTGTGAAGGCTTGATGCCCCCATGTAGGGGAATGCCAGGGCGGTGGGGTGGGAGTGGGGTGGGAGGGAGGGCACCCTCATAGAAGCAGGGGGAGGGGTGGGGAGAGGGATGTTCTGGAGGGGAAACGGGAAAGGGTTACATAAATATCCAATAAAAAATAAAATATAAACTGTGGGAAAAAAGAAGAAAAATATTATTTATGAAGAACAACACTGTGACAGAACTCTTATACAATTAAGTGCAAAGTTATGGGAGCACACCGTTCTTTTGATTATTTATGCGGAGAACTTCTGGCTACATAGATGAGGATAGAATTCTGTTATTAGTTTTGTGATGGACTAAATGTTGGCATAGTATAGGCAATCAATATTACAAATAAAAGCGACATGGAGGCACTTGCCTCAGTCAGGCATTGCTGTAGCTGAATATGAACTTGTGACTGATACATATAGAGTGAAGTTGGTATTAACTTGTGAATTTATACTTGGTTCCATAAGCATTACTGATCCATCAGACTCTTTAAACCTGAGAAAGACATAATGGGGTCTCTCCAGACAGATCACAGTGGCCTTAGTGTTGAGCTTGGATTGAAAAGGGAAGAAGCTAGAGGTAGGAAAACCTTTGAGATGAGTGCATTAAGACAGGCAAGCAAATAACTGGAGCATCAGAGTAAGACACTAGAAGTGAGGGTTAGGAAGGACAGAAGAGGTTTGACAAACTAATTACAGTTGATACATGAAGAAATATTTGAAAAGTTCAAGTTTATTTTTTTCATTACTGATAATTATAACAGTGCCATTGTTTTTGTTGGTTTTCTGTTTGTTGAAATGAGGAAAGAAAAAAAGAATCGGTTGGGGCTTATTGACAAATATTTTTTGCCCTTTGGATATATAGAATTGAAGTACATGTTGGCTATTGAAGAAAGGGAGATATCTAGTAAGCTGATGGCTCATAGTTTGCATTTTCAGATCTGAGTTTGGAGATAAGCAGAGGGGCTCAGATTGGAGTACCATATATGAGTCATCAGTAGAGGAGTGATAAGTGATATGATAAATGCATAAAATTTTTATTTCTTAAACATGAACAACAAAGAAAGGGCCTGGTTATCTTCTAATATTAGAATTAATCTTCAGTTTGATCATGAGGGTCCAACCTAATTGTCTAAGACTGTAGGGGATGGTGGAAGGAGTACAACTTCCTTGTATGGCATGTATGTTGAACTTTTGCTAAATGAAGCATTGTGTTATTAGGGATCAAGTTCAATATGTTTTCTATGTCCTAGAATTATGTCACATTGTTTGTTAACAGGACGTATCAGCATGTCTTGACATTGTAGGATTCCAACAAATTTAAATGGAACCGACCTTTTTATGCTGAGACTGACACTGCTTAGTGTACCAAGGAGGGCAGGTTTGATCCATTGTTAAATTTACAGGGCACATTGTACTCATTAATGGCTGGCAGACCAATACTAGCTGGCAAGAATTGTTTTCTTTTTTTTTTTGTTTGTTTGTTTGTGCATTCTGAATTGAGAGACCCAATCAATTTTGGGTCCTAGAAATGAATAGTCCTCCAGCTGTGACATTAGAAATAGACAGTGTTGAGATTATTATACTGCTGTTATGAAGCAAAGCAAACAAAACTAGACTTTATGCCATCTGGAGTTTGTAAACAGATACCATTGCTTTTGCTTATAAGTCAGTGTAGGGTACATATGTTTGTAATTTTAAATATGTGAAACCCATAGTTTATAGTAGATAATATTTACGGGCCAGGGATAGACACTTAAATGAAAGAGTGAATAAAAAATGCCAAGCACAATGCTTGTGGGTTTTCCTTCCCCTTAATATAAATTCAGCTAATATTTCTCTAAATGTGGTCTAAATGTGGTGTTAAATGCCCTTCCTTCGACATTCAAAAGTGTGCTCATTGGTCATTTTACGTTTTGAAATGCTATATAGAGCTGTATTTTCTCTTGGAAAGCTACAGCAGACATTGTAATAGTTAATGGTGCCGAAATGCCATGGCACTAGAAAACCATTTGTTAACTTTTTGAAACCTAGTGTTTTCTATTTTTATTTTGCCATTAGGCATTTTTTGTTTGAGACAACTATTAGTAGTCAGTCCGTGGTTTCATTTTGGAGAGGTAGAATTTAGGATTAGAGGAAAGCTTCATTTCAGTGTACAGGTGTTAGGCTTTATTTTACCATAGCTACCATTATCTTGAGGACTAACTGATGCTCCCTAGTCTAAAAGTTGCAGATTTGTGTGTTGGTATGGACAGGATTAGTATTTGGAAGAACTGAGTTTGAACATCAGTTCAGTTCTGTCATCTGGGGTTGTGCTGCCTTTCCCGGTAACAAGTCTCATCGGGACTCACCTATAAAATGAAGCATTTTGTATCTCTCTCATAAAAGTGCCGGAGATCCAAGTGACAATACTTCTGAAAACAAACTTGGAGAGATAAAATGCTGTCAAAGGAAAGTGCTATTAGTCTTCTTACCCTAGGAAGAGGAATTGTGAGATGCTGGTATACAGAGGAATATTATTAGAGTTGAGCTAGGCTGGCCCTCTTTCTTACTGAGCAATCTTAAAACCTATTGTGTACCTGTCTGAATGTATTTTCCACTATGAGTTTCTTAAGGAAAATGATTCCCAGATGAATGTGTCTGAATGCCAGTAGCTCCGTCTTTTGTTAATGTTTTGGGGCTTGTTTATTGAAGCTGTTTTACAATACAGTATGTAATATAGCATCCTGTGGTTGTCCCTGCTACTGATAGTCAGTAAAGAATTAAAATTATGCCAAGTAGAAAAGAAAGGGGTTGGTGCTTAATTAATAGAGTCATCTCTGTGTGTTATATGTTTTCTGTTGGATAAAATGAAGTAAACTGATACAAAACCTATGGAAAGTTTAAGAAATATCTAGAATTATTGTGCAACAAGTCTTCTTATTTATTGATTGGTAATGATACAGTTAATCTTTTTTTTTTTTTTTATCTAGAAAAACTTAGGTGGTATTTTGAGTAGGTTGTGTGAAACTGTAGAGAAATTAAAATGATATTTTATACAGTTTTAAGACAGTATTTCACATAATATGGTACTATAACACAGGGAGTTATCTTTAAAACAATGCCCCATTATACCCTTTTTGTCTATTTATTTTTACTAAAGACTTTAAGACAATTTATATTGGGACGTTAGAGAACTTTAGATTCTAGTTTTAAGTTTCCTGTTTAAATATCATGAATATTTATTTTCCAATTTCCCAGAGACTTTAGTTTTGAGGAAGTCTTTTTCATCATCAGAAACTGTTCCTTACAGTAGAAATGTACTTTGTTTTCCCTCATCAAGTGCTTCTTACTTTACTCAATGTACAGAGGCAGTGATGATACAAAATTGGCAGAAACATGCTGTGCCATTTTTTTCCTTTTTTTCCTCATTCTCACTTTGTCTTTAAATCATGTCTCTGAGGCTTATAAATCAAAACTAGTAACCTAGTCTTTATTTCCCCCTGCAGAATCGGTTTTAAGCATAATGGAAAAACATTTTTATAAATTGGATTTAAATGTCACAGTTCTAAAGCCTTATCTTTAAAGTTAAAACAAAACATCCGTGGCCTTAATTTCTATCATATCTATTGTAGTTTGCTCCAGAGATCATATTGGAATGTCATATTGATTTTTTTCTATTTGTTTCAGTCCTCTTGATGTTGATATCGAATATCTTTAAGAGATGTTATAAACCATATTTAAAACCATAGAGATATCAAAATGAGTTTTGTCAGAATATTCTGGTTTTATAGTGAGTTTACTAATGTTTGTCTTGCTATGTTTTGTCAGAGAGACCACAGTAATGGAAACCATGCTTTCACCTTTTACATATGTAATTGGATGAGATCACCAGATGTTGATGTTAGGAAATCAGCAGGAAAAGTTGAAAATGGGAGCTGCATGGCAAAATACGAAGGCCAATTAACTCTGTCAAAAACCATTTGACCAAGTGTAGGGGAGAAAAAATAGGTCTGGACCAGGAACTGACCTCAGGTCACTTAATATCGACACCGCAGTGGCTCCGCTGAGAGTTTTCTTAGTCTCTTCATAATTAGGTAAAAATAACTTAGAAATTGACACATTGTAGTCAGTGGTCAAAACTCAGATTACTTCTGTTTTTCTTACATTTTATAGTGATAATCTTCAAGTGTACAGGAAACTTGAAAAACAAAACAAAACCAGTGAGATGTGAGCACCTATGAGTTTACTACAGAGGTTCTATGGTTGCCATTTGGATATAGTTGCTGTGTATTATGTAACCATCCACATATTCATTCTGGGGTCCATAAATCTCTCAGTCTTAGTGATTTGTACACTTCAGTAATTTCTGTCACTCAGGATTTTAGCATTCACATTATTAGTAAATACTTAATATTTGCTTATGGTTCTTATCAAAGTTAAATTTTATATAGTGTGAAATGTACAGATTTTAAGTATATTATTTAGGTATGTTCTTAAAATGTATATACTTATGTAATTTAAAACTTAACACTCCCACTCTGAGGCAAACACTCATGTTTTTTTTCTTTTAAGTCATAGATTAATTTAGCTTGTTCTTGAATGCTACATTAATGGAATTATGGAGTACATATTCCTTGTGGCTTAAGGTTTCTTTCAGAATAAAAATTGTGAAATTGACCTATGTTGTTGTATGTGTCAGTATTTTATGTTTTTACATTGGTAAAAAGTATACGTTCTGTGGATATAACTTAACTTGTTTACACATTTTCCTGTTAATTATATTACCACTTTGGGTCTAATAATTTGATGAAAAGACATTCTTTGAAAATATGTTTGTGTCTTGTGTAATTACTTAGAAATACATTTGCTGACTCATAGGTTAATTTTAAAAGGAGCTGGCATATGTTTTTGAAAGTTTATCAACTTAAAGACGCCTTCCCATCAGTTTCCAGCGTTGTGACTCTTAGCTATTCTTATGAATCAATACTGGAACTCATGATGCTGGTGATTTGAAACTGATTTTCCCTCTGATCCCTGAAGAAAACAAGTTTCTTTTCTCTGCAAGGCAAATAATTTTTTGCTTTGAAATCTGAGAATAACCATTTCCTCCAGTTTACTATTTCCTCTTATTTCTACAACTCAGTCATGTGCTTTAGAATACTTGGGACAGCAATATTGGAAAATAATGTGAGTTTAAAGGTCAATGATGACTTAGTTTACAGAGATCAGTGACTTGATTTTTATATTATTTTTATTTTCATTGTTACAGAAGAAGCTACTATGGAGGAAACTGGGCCAGTTTCAGCTTTTCAGGACTGCTGTCCTGGCTAAAGGAATACCAGGTAAAATAGTGATCTGATATTGCAAGTCACTATGTTATATCTTGTGTCATATAACGTCCATTCATTGATGAAATATTTTCTGTTTCTGTCATGTGAGATAAAGTACCTTATTTTCATTCACTTGTTTGACAAAAATACATGCAATTACTTCTTAAGCTAATGTTATATGAAGAAAGACTTTCTCAAAATCATTCACAGAAAGTTTACCAGCCATTCTAAATCTCACCTTTTATTAGTTGTTCTTTGCATTATGATATTTTTAAGATGTTACATGTACTATCATTTATTTGAAGAAGAAAACAATGTGGAATATTCTCTGGTTTGTATGTTTACTTCTATCATGTGGTAGAATTATTTAAAAGAAAAAGAAATAGAAAAACATTGACTTTCAGAAATTGTGTTTTCTAAAGTACCTTCTTTAATACTACAGATGAGTACCCACTGTAAGGAAGGGTTTTAGAGATAACTGGCTGTGCGGTGTAGAGATTTAGTCATGCCATTATATAGGCTAACATTTTCTATAAGTCTCATTTTATGTAAATGGGTATATATGTCTTGAAATGAAACTTTTGCTGAGAATATCTTACATGAACTCAGAAACTGCTGTCTCTCAAGTAAGCTGAGAAGGTTGGGAAAAGAGATGATATTATTCCAGGAAACTATTCAGGTAGCTAAAAATTGTTGCTTACAGCATATTAGTCTACTAAGCATGGTACTTGCTTTCATTGATTTAATAGAGTAAACCAGCAGTGACTCTCCTGAAGACAAAATGGTGGGTGATAAAGCTACAGTGAGGTTATAGTTTAAATACGATTGTATAAAATGGGTGTGGTCTACTGGACAACATTCAGAGACTTAGAGACTTTGTTTGAAATGCTAAACACTAAATGGGATGTCTTTATCATATCGTATCCTTCCCATAAAAGCTCAGGGATCTATGCAGAAGAGGGAACAGAAGCTATGTAAGAGCCAGAGGTAGTGAATAACTTGAAGGAAACAGCATCTTCCAGACACAACAGGGCCTCCTAGACACCTGTATGCCAAAGCTAGCTTTGATACATTTTATGCATTGTTTGCCCCTGCTTCCTTTGAAGCTGGCAGTTGTTGGAGTCAGTTCATTTATTGTGAAGTCATTAAATTTTGATGAGATTACACATAAAAACGTGAATTTAAGACAAGATACAATTTCTCTTGGGAATTTTTTTAGTTCATACCTTTCAATTTAGTTAAAACTTCTTTTCTGTGTTTTGTTTAGGAAAATAGTGATGTTGTGACTGAAAATTCAATGTGGCAAGAACAGATACTTGAAAACGAAGAAGCTATTCTTCTTAGTAGCAAGGACAAAACAATTCAACATGTAGAAGTATTTTGTTATGCCAGGTATGAAAATCATTTACATAGCATTCAATAAAACAACAGCTCTTTCACCTTTTCACACTTCTTCAGGAGACCTGAGTGATAAGGATGCTGTTATAGTGAAATGGATACATTTGGCTTTCTCTCCTTTTTCAGCTGTAACCCTCAGCGTTCTCTGGTTTTGGTATAAAAACGTTTAACATCAATGCCATGCACTTCATTTTCTCTTTGTAACAATCCTGTGTTGCAGTAGGGCTGTGCTGGTTAGTTTATCAGCTCCACACAAGCTATAGGAATCTGTAGGGGGTTACTTCAATTGAGAAAATGCCTCTAGGCCTGTAGGCAAGTCTGTGGAGGCATTTTGTTAGCTAATGATTGATATAGGAGGGGCCAGCTCCCAGGGGCCAGTGTCACCCTTGGCCAGGTGGCCCTGAGTGGTATAAGAAAGTAGGCTGACTGCTCAAGAGGTGTCTTACTTGTTGAGAATACTTGCTTCTCTGAGAGAGGGCCCAAGGTTTATTCCCAGCATCAACATGGTGACTCACAACCAACCATAACTCCAGTTCTAAGATCTCTGATATCCTCTTCTTACCTCCTTGGATACCAGGTGTGCATGTGGTATACATATATATATGCAGGCAGAACACTCATACACATACAATAAATAAGTTCTTAATTAAAAAATACAAAGAATGTAGACAAAAGGCAATTTTTATATACTGTTGTATGAGTGTGGCCTAGCCACTATGGAAGTCAGTATGGATGCTTCTCAAATAAACTAACAATAGATCTTCAATTTTAAAATTGTTTTCTTGATGTTAAATTGTTTGAGTTTGCTATGTATACTATCCTAATCCCGTCAGAAATATAGTTGGCTAAGGTTTTCTTCTATTCTGTGGGCTGCCTCTTCACTTGATTGACAGTTTTCTTTGCTATGCATAGGCTAAAAGCTTTTAAAATTCCCATTACCTATTGCAAGGGCTTCTGTCTCTTACTCTATTGGGACATGAGGTAGAGCAATGGGACAGCACCATTGATTCTTTGAACTTATTTTTGAGTATTTGGCACAAAAGTTTTTTATGTTGCTTAGGCTCACCATGAGCTTCTGTCTGCCCTCCTCCCTCATCCTCCCAGAGTGCTGAGCTTTCAGGTGTGCACCCCTCCTGAGTTTATGCAGTGCGGGGGACCACACTCTACCCATAGAACTGCATCTCAGCCCAGTTTTTTGATGTTAGGATGAATTTCACTGATGGCTTCTTTTGTATATCATTTTCTGTAGTTTCTTGGCATTCATATGTGTTTTGAGTGAACTGTCTGTTGATCGATGCCTTTTACATATTTTTAAAGTGAATTTTTTTTTCTTGTTGCTTACAGAATTCTTTTTGTAGATATTTGTTCTTTGGTTACTGTAGTTTAAGAATACTTTCCCTGATCTGTAACTTGTCATTTCTTACTCTTTAAACAGGATATTTTGCCCAGAAGGTTTGACAGATATTAATGAAGTGCCATTTATTCATTTTCCCTTCTGTGGATTATGTTTTTGCATTGAATGTGAGATATCTTCATTTGGATGCTTTTTCTTGTTGAAAAGTACTTCCTATAGTTACATATTATGCATAATTTTTCACGATTCACTTTGAGTTCTTTTCTGTGTGTGGTATGGTGATTAGGTTGATACTCTTCTCACTCCTCAGACCGTCATTCACATCAACATGGGACTCTAGAAAACTTTGGAGACTGCTTTGTCTGAGTTTTGCTCTGCATCCTGCCTCATGGAACCTTCTAATGTTTTGGTATTCAAAGGTTGTCTCTCCTTTAAGTGATCTTTTGAAGTTAAACAACTGACTAATGAAAGGGAAGGAAGAAAACATCCATGCAGTTGTTGGTTGTTATTTTTGTAGCAGTCACAATAGCCTTCCTTTATATATCTTACTACATTGGATCACAACGCACATGCATGAGTTGTTACGAAAGAATAAACTGAAGCTTAGTGAGCAGCCAAGATCATAGTGCTGGTGATTGAACTCATAGCTCTTTAAGTCCACGTTCTCTGCTGTGCTCACTCTACCTCTTTTCAGTTTTGGTTGTGTGAGACAGGATCTTTATTTTTTTTTTAAGATTTTTTTTATTGGATATTTTATTAGGATATTAGGCTTAGTTTGTGTAATCTACTTTGATAGTAAAAATTTTACCAAAACTAATGATGCTGATTTTTTCTTTCATATATTAAAATCATTTTACTATTTTGAAATTTAAAGCCTTTTTGAGGGCTTACAATCCACTAATGTCTTTTGTCTAGCAGTTACATTTTTATGGTTTTCAAATGCATTTGAGTTACTAAAGTTGAACTGTTATCCTAAAGTTTTCTTTGGCAGTAGAATATCTTTTTATAAAATGCTGCTTATATATGAACCACAATATAAGGTTTTAAATTCATGGGAATATTGTCCTTTTGGTTAAAAGAATTTTCTTTACAGAGTAATTATGTAGATATTTAGGAATTTCTAGTTCTTGATTACTTTTAGATATCAGCTTTACACTTGGTGGAACTCCAAAAATACTTTGGTTTTTAGCAAAAATTGGGAGTAGTAGTATGTTTTTATGCTTCTCTAGTGCTAGGAATTTCACCAACTAGCTAGAACTATGCTTCTATGTTTCCTGTAGAACTAGGAACTTCACCAACTTGTGATGTTGAAAATATTATAATTTAGTACTCTGTCAAAATAGGACAAATTCCAAAACAGTAATTCTTTCTGTACACATTCCCTACAGTATTAGATTTACTTAACCAGTGATTATACCTTTAATGAAATGTTTTGACTTTCAGCTTTCAGATTGTCCAGCACTGGATAATGGATTTCGTTTACTACATAATACCTCTTTTACTTAAGGTACGAGATAGCTACTGAGTAAATCAGTTGCTATGCTCAATTTTCATGCTGTTCTCATCATAATCTGTAATAAAAGTAGTTGCCATATCCCGTCTTATCTGTGCAGTGTAATTAATTAGGCTGTCACTTCTTAGCTTAATCTTTAGGCATGGAACATTTGCTGAAGTTGTCATCTTTACTTTTATTGATTTTTTTTCAAAAATGAAAGTAAATTCAGACATGTGAACATTACTGTGGGAAACATACAAATAAAATTTTATATCATAACTTTTCATTTTTAAAGATTTAATTATTAATCTCTATTCATGTTTATAATATTGTGAATGTATGCCACATGTGTGGGTTCTTTTGAGAGGGTGTTGGATCCTCTGGAAGTGGAATTGCAGACAGTTTTGAGCTGCTAGACATGATGTTGGAACCTCGGTTTGTTTGTTTGTTTGTTTGTTTTTTTTTTTTTTTTTTTGCAAGTGTAGTGTGCTGATTAATTTTTATCAGTTTGACAAAAACTAGAATCATTTGAGGAAAGTCTGCAACACTGAGAAATTGACTCAGCAGGTTGGCCTGTGGGCGTTGTCTATGGGGAATTTTCATAACTGTAAAAAGACATAGAAGGACCCAGCTCACTGTGGCCAGTTCAGTTCTTCTTTTTTTTTTTTTTTAATTGAGTATTTTATTTACATTTCAGATGTAATCCCTTTTCCCCATTCCCCCTGCCCCCACCAGGAACCTCCTATTCCATCACTCTTCTCCTGCTTCTATGAGGATATGCCCTCACCCACCCTCCCACTCCCACCTCCCCACCCACGATTTCTCCCAAACTGGGGCATCCAGCCTTCACTGGACCAAGGACATCCTCACCCACTTATGCCTGACAACGTCATCCTCCCCTACATATTCATCTGGGGCCATGAGTCCCTTGTTATGTGCTCACAGGCTGGTGGTTTAGACCCTGGGAGCTCTGGTTGGTTGGTTTTGTTGCTCTCCTCATGGGGCTGAAAGCTGTTTCAGCTCCTTCAGTCTCCTCTCTCCTCCATTCGGAACCACATGATCAGCTAAATGGTTAGCTGTGAGCATCCACCTGTGTTTCAGGTTCTGGAAGACCTCTAAGGAGACAGCTATATCAGGCTCCTGTCAGCATGCACTTCCTGGCATCCACATCTGTGTCTACCTTTGGTGACTGCACAAGGGATGGATCCCAGGTTTAGCAGTCTCTGGACGGCGCCTACTTCAGTTTCTGTCCCATGCTTTGTTGCTCCCATGAGTATTTTATTACCCCTTCTAAGTAGGGTCAAAGCACCCACACTTTGATCTTCCTTGTTCATGAGCTTGATGCTGTCTGTGAGTTGTATCTTGGATATTGCGAGCTTCTGGGCTAATATCCAATTATCAGTGAGTGCATATCATGTGTGTTATTTTGTGATTGGGTCACCTCACTCAGGATGATATTTTCTGGTTCCATCCATTTACCTAAGAATTTCTTGAATTCATTGTTTTTAATTGCTGAGTAATATTCCATTGTGTAAATGTACCACATTTTTCTGTATCCATTCCTCTATTGAAGGACATCTGGGTTGTTTCCAGCTTCTGGCTATTATAAATAAGGCTGTTACGAACATAGTGGAGCATATGTCTTTGTTATATGTTGGAACATCTTCTCGGTATATGCCCAGGAGTGGTATAGCTGGGTACTCAGGTAATGCTATGTCCAATTTTCTTGGAACCACCAGACTGGTTACCAGAGTGCTTGTACCAACTTGCAATCCCACCAACAATGGAGGAATGTTCCTCTTTCTCCACATCCTCACCAGCATCTGCTATCACCTGAGTTTTTGATCTTGGCCTGTAGTAGACGGAATTATTTAACCCCAAATTTGCCACGGTAAATCTCCTACCCGATGGAGACCAGTAAAGGAAGACACAACTCAATTATTATGGTATAAATTGCACACCTGGATTGGGCAGATTTACTGCTACACTACTCTAATCCCCAGCTATGATATCCCTTATAGTTTGCGGTTTTTCCAAGCTGCATGCTTGTCCAGCTCCGGTTCCTCTTAGTCAGCTTACTTCTGCTTCTACTTCCTCCTGCTTCTTCCTCTTCCTACTTCTACCTCTCCCGGCAACTTCCTTCTCCTCTCCCTCTGGCTTCTACCTCTACCTCCTTTTATATCGAATTCCTCTCACTCTCTCCTCCCCTAAGCCTTTTTCTCCGCCTCCCTTCTACTGCCCAATCACTGGCTTTAGCCTTTATTTTATAGGTTTTAATTGGACAGAAGGTTCACAAGATGGATTCAATGTGTACAGATTAGATGTGTGTACAGATTCAGTCATCCTCTGCAGCCTCTCCCAGAAGGGTGGAACTAGGATCAAAATACAAGCCTGGGGCTATCCACTGGGAACTAGGATCAAAATACAAGGCTGAGGCTATCCACAACATTGACCATTCTGACTGGTGTGAGATGGAATCTCAGGGTTGTTTTTGATTTGCATTTCCCTGATGACTAGGGATATTGAACTTTCTTTAGGTGCTTCTTGGCCATACGAGTTTCCTCAGTTGAGAATTCTTTTTAAGCTCTGTACCTCATTTTTAATATGGTTATTTGGTTGTCTGGAGTCTAATTTCTTGAGTTTTTTGTATATATTGGATATTAGCCCTCTGTTGAATGTAGGATTCGTAAAGATCTTTTCCCAATCTGTTGGTTGCTGTTTTGTCCTATTGACAGTGTCCTTTGCCTTACAGAAGCTTTTGAATTTTATGAGGTCCCATTTGTCAATTCTTTATCTTAGAGCATAAGTCATTGATATTCTGTTCAGGAACTTTTCCCCTGTGCCTCGATATTGGAGAGTCTTCCCCACTTTCTCTTCTATTAGTTTCTTTGTATCTGGTTTTATTTGAAGGTCCTTTATCCACTTGGGCTTGAGCTTTGTACAAGGAGATAGGAATGGATCAATTTGCATTCTTCTACATGCTGACCTCCAGTTCAACCAGCAGCATTTGTTGAAAATGCTGTCCTTGTTCCACTGGATGGTTTTAGCTCCTTTGTCAAAGGTCAAGTGACCATAGGTGTATGGGTTCATTTCTGGGTCTTCAATTCTATTCCGTTGATCTTCCTGCCTTTCTCTGTACCAATACCATGCAGTTTTTATCACTATTGCTCTGTAGTACAGCTTGAGGTCAGGGATGGTGATTGCCTCAGAAGTTCTTTTATTGTTGAGAATAGGTTTTGCTATCCTGGGTTTTTTGTTACTCCAAATGAATTTGCAAATTGCTCTTTCTATCTCTGTGAAGAATTGAGTGGGAATTTTGATGGGGATTGCACTGAATCTGTAGATTGCTTTTGGCAAGATGACCATGTTTACTGTATTAATCCTGCCAATCCACAAGCCAGGGAGATCTTTCCATCTTCTGAGATCTTCTTCAATTTCTTTCTTCAGAGACTTGAAGTTCTTGTCATACAGATCTTTCACTTGCTTGGTTAGATTCACCCGAGGTATTTTATATTATTTGTGACTATTGTGAAGGGTGTCATTTCCCTAATTTCTTTTTCAGCCTGTTTATCTTTAATGTAGAGGAAGGCTACTGATTTGTTCGAGTTGATTTTATAACCTGCCACTTTGCTGAAGTTGTTTATCAGATTTAGGAGTTCTCTGGTGGAAGTTTTGGGGCCACTTAAGTATACTGTCATATAATCTGCAAATAGTGAAATTTTAACTTCTTCCCTTCCTATTTGTATCCCCTTGACTTCCTTTTGTTGTCTAATTGCTCTGGCTAGGACTTCCAGTATTATATTGAATAGGTAGGGATAGAGTGGGCAGCCTTGTCTAGTCCCTGATCTTAGTGGGATTGCTTCAAGTTTCTCTCCATTTAGTTTGATGTTGGCTACTGGTTTGCTGTATATTGCTTTTACTATGTTTAGGTATGGGCCTTGAATTCCTGATCCTTCCCAGACTTACTGTTAAGGGATGTTGAATTTTGTCAAATGCTTTCTCAGCATCTAATGAGATGGTCATGTGGTTTCTTTCTTTGAGTTTATTTATATAGTGGATTATGTTGATGGATTTCCGAATATTGAACCATCCCTGCATTCCTGAGAATAAAGTCTACTTGATCATGATGAATGATTGTTTTGATGTGTTCTTGGATTCGGTTTGCCAGAATTTTATTGAGTATTTTTACATTGATATTCATAAGAGAGATTGTTGTGAAGTTCTCTTTCTTTGTTGGGTCTTAGTGAGGTTTAGGTATGAGCCTGATTGTGGCTTCATAGAACAAATTGGGTAGTGTTCCTTCTGTTTCTATTTTGTGGAATAGTTTGAAGAGAATTGGTATTAGGTCTTCCTTGAAGGTGTGATAGAATTCTGCACTAAAACCATCTGGTCCTGGGCTTTTTTTGGTGGGGGGACTTTGACATTGACTGCTGCTATGTTTTTGGGGTTATGGAACTGTTTAGATGGTTTATCTGCTCCTGATTTAACTTTGGTACCTGGTGTCTGTCTAGAACATTGTCCATTTCATCCAGATTTTCCAGTTTTGTTGAGTATAGACTTTTGTAGTAGGATCTGATGATTTGTTGAATTTCCTCGGTTTCTGTTGTTATGTCTCCCTTTTCAGATCTGATTTTATTAATTTGGATACTGTCTCTGTGCCCTCTGGTTTGTCTGGCTAAGGGTTTATACTATCTTGTTGATTTTCTCAAAGAACCAGCTCCAGGTTTTGTTAATATTTTGTATAGTTCTTTTTGTTTCTACTTGGTTGATTTCAGCCCTGAGTTTGATTATTTCCTTCCCTTTACTTCTCTTGGGTGTATTTGCCTCTTTTTGTTCTAGAGCTTTCAGGTGTGCTGTCAAGTTGTTAGTGTTTGCTCTTTCCAGTTTCTTTGTGTAAGCACTTAGAGCTATGAGTTTTGTTCTTAGCACTGCTTTCATGGAGTCCCACATGTTTTGGTATGATGTGTCCTCATTTTCATTAAATTCTAAAAAGTCTTTAATTTCGTTCTTTATTTCTTCCTTGACCAAGTCATCATTGAGTACAGTGTTGTTCATTTTCCATGTGTATGTGGGGTTTTCATTGTTTTTGTCATTATTGAATTCCAGCCTTAGTCCGTGGTGATCTGATAGAATGGAAGGCATTATTTCAGTCTTTTTGTATCTGTTGAGGCCTGTTTTGTGACCACTTATATGGTCTATTTTGGTGAAGGTACCATGAGGTGCTGAGAAAAAGGTATTTGTTTTGTTTTAGGATGAAATGTTCTATAGATATCTGTTAAATCCATTTGGTTCATAACTTCTGTTAAAATTAACGGAAAATTAACATTGTGTCTCCGTTTAGTTTCTGTTTCCATGATCTGCTGCACGTGGTTGTTAAAATCCCCCACTATTATTGTGTCGGGTGCAATGTGTGCTTTGAGCTTTAGTAAAGTTTCTTATTTATGTATGTGGTATCCTTGCATTTGGAGCATAGATGTTCAGAATTGAGAGTTCATCTTGGTAGATTTTTCCTTTCATAAGTATGAAGCATTCTTATCTTTTTTTGATTACTTTTGGTTGGAATTCAATTTTATTTGATATTAGAATGGCTACTGTAGCTTGTTTCTTGGGACCATTTGCTTGAAAAATTGTTTTTCATCCTTTTACTTTGAGGTAGTCTGTCTTTGTCACTGAGGTGCATTTCCTATATGCAGCAAATTCTGGGTCCTGTTTATGTTTCCAGTCGGATAGTCTGTGTCTTTTTATTGGGGAATTGAGTCCATTGATGTTAAGAGATATCAAGGAAAATGATTTTAAAAGGTACCGTAAATAGACATATACCTATTTTATAGGTGAGCAATTTATGTGATATTAAGTATCCTGCCTAAGATCTTTCAAGTGATGACATGAGGTATTGGAACTTAGGTCCTTTCTTCACTATTCTTACCTACTTAGGAAGTCTTGCTGTATCATTAATGATATCAGTTGTTATTTAAATTAAATTTCATTGAAGTTATCACTACATTTTGACAATAAATTTGATGGCATTTTATTTTTTTTTTTATTGGAAATAGATTCTTCTCTCATGTGATATATCCTTACCACAGTTTCCCTTCTGTCCACTCCTTGCAATCCACCCCTCCACATCATCTCCCCTCTTTCCCAGATCCTCTCCTCTCTCTCTTTCATCAAGGCCTCAGCAAGCCTCTAAGAGACAACAGCCAAACATGACAAAACAAAACACAATAGGAAAAACAAAATCTCTTACACTGAAGGTGGACAAGACAACTCCACAGGAGGAAAAAGAGTCCCATGGATAGGCAAAAGAATTGGAGATATACTCACTCCCACTGTTAAGAGTCCTATTGCAAAGAGCAAGCTAACATCCATAACTATATGCAGAGCACCTGGTATAGACCCATAGAGGCTCCGTGCTTGCTGTTTCAGTCTGTGTGAACCCATGTGAGTCTTGCTTAGTTGATTCAGTGGACATGTTCTCTTGGTATCACTCCTACAGTCATTCTTCCCCATCTTCTGGTGGTTCCCTAAGCTCCAAGGGGAAGGACCCAACAGAGACCTTCAACTTAGACCCAGCATACTATCTGGCTGTGGGGTCTCTCTATTCACTCCCATCTGCTGCTGAAGAAAGCTTCTCTGATGATAACTAGGTGAGATACTGATCCATGAGTATAGCAGAATATCAGGAATCATTTTATTATCAGTCATGTTTGGACCCTGGGCCATCCAGTCTCTGGTTCCTGGCTATCCAAGTAGTGTCAGGCATGGGCTCCCTCTTGTGGAGTGAGGCTTAAGTCAAATCAGATACTACAAACATTTGCAACAATTACTCCAGTACATCTAGCAGGCCGGGCAAATTGTAGGTTGAAGGTTTTGTAGCTGGGTTGGTGTCCACATTTCTTTTTCAGTAGCCTGCAGAGTACTTTCCCACACCAAAGAGACTAGAATACAGTAGTGAAGGCTCCACACAGGCATCACATCTTCTACTCCACATTCAAAGAACTATGTGGGTGTTATCCTCAGCAATGGGCTGTAGTAGAAGAAATTATTTAAACCCCAAATTTGTTGGCGGTTGGATCTCCTACCGGAAGGAGACCAGTAAAGGAAGACACAACTCAATAATTCTTGGTATAAATAGTATTCCTAGATTGGGCAGGTTTACCGCCACACTACTCTAATCCCCGGCTATGAGATCCCTTATAACTTGCGATTATCCAGGCCTCATCCTTGTCCTCTGAGCTCCGGCTCCTCCGTCATCCTTCTGCCTGCTTCCTCCTGCTTCTACTTCTTCTGCTTCTACCTCCTTCTTCTGCTCTCTCCTTCTGCTTCTGCCTCCTTTTATATCGAATTCCTCTCACTCTATCCTTCCCCTAAGCCTTTTTCTCTGCCTCCCCTTCTACTGCCCAATCTCTGGCTCTAGTCTTTATTTTACAGGTTTTAATTGGACAGAAGGTTTACAAGACGTCACCTGTATACAGATTCAATCATCCTCTGCAGCCCCTCCCAGAAGGGTGGAACTAGGATCAAAATACAAGGCTGAGGCTATCCACTGGGAAATAGGATCAAAATACAAGACTGAGGCTATCCACAACAATGGGCCCTGCTGTCAGTTTACAGAAAGGAACCTCTGTCCTAATATCACCCTGGGTTTTGGGGGGATCTCCACAGGACTACCTCAGCCAACAACTCAGTCAAATACCACATAGTCTAGTGACTGGGAACCTTGTCTGGCTACAATAGATAGCCAGTTCATATCCCCGAATTCAAGCACTCTTTCCCCATATTCTCTCCCTCTGTCCCATCTCCCACATACATATCCTTCCCACTCTTGTCCTCACCCAACCCCAATCCACCTGAAAAATCTATTGGTTCTCTTTCCCTGAAAAGCCCTATTCTTTATATAACCTCTCAGGTTCTGCAGATAACTTGGTTATCATTTACTTAATGGCTAATATCATCTTATAAGTGAATATATTCCATATTTGTCTTTCTGAATCTGAGTTACCTAACTCAGGATGATTCTTTTAAAGTTCCATCCCTTTGTCTGCAAATTTCATGATGCTGTTTTTAACAGTTGAATAATACTCCGTTGTGTAAATGCCCCACATTTTGTTTATCCATTCTTCTGTTGATGTGCATTTAGGTTATTTCCAGTTTCTGGCTATTATGAATAAAGCCATAATGAACAAAGTTGAGCTAGTGTCTTTGTGGTAGGAAGGAGTGTCCTTTGGGTATATATCCAAGGGTGGTATAGCTGGATCTTGATGTAGATTGATTCTCAGTTTTCTGAAGAACCACCGTATTGATCTCCATAGTGACTATAAAAGCTTGTAGTCCCACCAGCAATGGACAACTGTTTCCCTTGTTCCACATCTTCTCCAACATGAGCTGTCACTTGTGTTACTGATATTAGGCATTCTAGCAACTGTAAGATCAATCTCAGCATAGTTTTGATCCATGACCAATGCAATTTACAGAAGAAAGAGCTGACCTGAGCTTGCAGTTCTGGGGGTATAAGACTCTGTTGTGGCAAGGAAGAGTGATAATAAACAGTAGTGTGGTGATTTGAAGCAGGATGTTGAAAGCTCATCTCTTGAACCACAAACATGTAGCAGACAGAGCAAACAGGGAGTGGACTGAGGTATTCAACTCTCAAACCCCACCATCAGTGGTATACTTGTTCCAGTAAGGCCACCCCTTTAAACTTCTCAGACTGTAATACCAACTGTGAACCAAATAATCAGTACCTGATATCAGATGTTACATGTACCAAATATCAGATCCTGAGACTATGGAAGGTTTCCGATTCGCCTCCACTTGAAAAGGGTTCGGATTGTACACTTTAATTTAGGATGACTTAGTTTAATAATTGTAGTGTACAGTAATTAAAAGTATTGATAAACTTAAGTAGAAGTATTAAATTTTAAATAACTGTATACCTAATAAAGTACATTATGTAATGTAAATATTGTTTTTGATAATAGATTTTTTGATTATGATTGTTGAATAGGTTATTATAAAGAGAGATGATAATAGTCAATTGAAAGAAATAAGCATAAAAACATGTAAGGGATAGAAATCTAATTGATGAAAGAATTCAATGTGAAGCAATAAATAGATAGATATTGTAAGAGGAACTTGTTTTTGGGGAGGTTTTTAGTTTGGAGTGAAGGGTTAGTTTGTGTGAAGGCTACTGTATATCCTTACCTAACAGATATCTATAACAGACATACAAGTACAAGGCATTAGGAGGCATGTTCAGTGAAAGAGGAAATTTCAATAAGGAAACCAATTAGGAAGATGGTCTGTTGCATCAAGATAAATTAGACTAAAATGCTTATATAATATAACTTTGGAAATGAAGCTTTCAGGAGAATAAATATAAGAGTAAATAAAACTGAAAAGATCCTGGTATGTACCACAGAATAATAGGAAAACTGAATTTTTTTCTTCAGATTTTTCCACTGGACTTCAATCTTTCAATATCAAAAAGAGCTTCATGTTACTCCTCTTTGATAATTACCACTATCGAGAATTTGTTCTGCCCCAGGTACAATGCTGGGGTTTTTGCATGCAGCATGTTAGTTTAGTTTTAGACCAAACTGATGGTAGGTCCTATTATTCCTGGATATTATAGGGCTAGAGAATACATTCAGAGTTAATCAGCAATGGTGTTGTGATTTATAGCTCTACTTGTTCATTTTGAAGAACAAGTTCATTATCCTGGGTTGGTTTGCTTTTAAAATAAGAGTCCTCTGTCTGCTATAAATGCTTAAAAAGTTTATGTGTATGATCTCTTTAATGTTAAAATATTTTTTATGGATTTCATATCTTAATGTTTCATATTACATTGAAACTTTAACAGATGGTGGGTTAATGTATGGATCACATGAGACAATACATACCCTAAACTTACGACAAAAAGGATACAGGAATAAAACTTGCGATGAAAATTTTAAAACAGTAAATTGCAGCAGGCTAGAACTATTGGAAGTATGACATTAATTATCATAATTTCTTATTAGTCAGGATTTGCACAAAGATGTTGAAGAAGCTGGTGCACTGCAGAAAAATCATGCTTCTGTGACATCCGCACACTCCACAGAGGCTGCAGAGGCTGCTTGCCTTCCTACTGCAGAGGACTCATTAAGCACAGGGAGCTGTGAAATACCTGCAGAACAAAGTCAGTGCAGTGGTTCAGAGAGTTCACCAGAAGTAAATGATGCTGAAGCAGCAGGAGAGAAAGAAACTCAGAGTGATGCTAAAAGTTCAACAGAAGAATCAAGTGAAAATGTACCTAAAGTACAAGACAACACAGAGACACCAAAAAAAAATACAGTTACTTACTCGCAGATTATTAAAGAAGGCAGAAGATTTAACATTGATTTAGTTTCAAAAGTGAGTACCAATTTTATGGATCTTAACATAGAAAAACAATAATTTTTAATTGATTGAAAAAATATCTGAACCTCTAAGTGTACTTTTCCTCATTTTAGTTTCTGAATTGTAGAGTATTTGCTTTATATAATGATAGTGAACAAAATTTTATAATTTGGTTACAACATACTTTCTTTAAATAAATAAATAAATAGTTAAATAATGATGTATTAATATAACTTAATGTGCTTTTAAAATCTGCTAAATATTTTTTGCATGTGAATTATGCTATTGTATTAGGGCAGGTAGTTTATCCTAATATTCTAATGCATGGGAACAATCCATTAGAAGAAAAATTCTATTTGTGTTCACTATTTGTGTTCAACTTTCATGTTCTTTGCAATAAATTTTATATAAACATGATAGCCCTTATAAAATTTAACCTGTATAAGTATTCTGAATAAACCAATGAATTTTTGAAAATCTTATGGTCAGGTTTGAGTACATTGGAGTATACCTTCTTACTGGTGGTAGAGTATGTGAAGAATTCTTTTGTCTTTGCTGGTGTTTCCATAACTAACTTGAACATTAGCTCATTATAATTTCTGATGCTGGACACTGGGAAGCTTTAAAATTTCGTTGGGTTCATAAGAAACAAGTCTATTTTTGTTCAAAACAATAATAAAATATTTAATCAGACATTGCCTTAAAAGATGTGATAAAAGAAAAAGGAAGGGTTCATGTGCCTTACATTTTGTTGATGAAATCTGGTCTGTGTGTCCCCTGTTTGCTTTGAATTTAGTGTGTGAAAATATTAATATTTTTCTACACAAAAGATTATACTATTCAGAATACTAGAGAAAAATCAAAATAATGGGTTTTTTGTTCTAATTTAAGTCTATTTTAAGTAAGCTTATATACCTCAACTATGGAATCAGTATGCACATAGACAAAAAATTGTTTAAAACAGCTTTTTATTATTTAATGTAATTACAGATTTGTTTTAACTTTCATCAGCATAAAATTGCTATTGTAGACCACTTAGGTGACGCTGAAGAAAAAGGCTTATGATTAAATATGGTGCATGTATTATTTCCACTCTTTCAAAACTTAAGCTTAAGATAATTTTAATTGAAGTTTGTTTTTTACTCTTTAGTGATAACTGAAACTAACTTGTTTTAAGGTTTATTTGACTTTATAAGAAATAATTTTGGATATAAATATATTAGTAATTATAAAACTGTGCCTATTAGTAGAGCATTAAATCAGAAATGATTACATTTTAAACAAATAAAATACCACTTTATTTTATAGAGTTAAGACTCGTAAATATAAAATCAAAGTAGAGTGTATCAGTTGTATACTGTGTTAGGAATGAAGTAATCAAATAACATGGCAGACTGATTTAGTCAGAATATTCAGATTAATTTCTAGATACATGTTAACTCTGGTTGACTCAATGGTAAATTAATCTGATAGGTTATAAAATTGCACATAATTTCTATTGACTTAAAGATCATCTTCATGTGTGCTCAAACTAATAATTGAGAAAAAATTAGGGATGCCGTTTTTTTGTATAGTCAAACTATTTAATTTTCTCTAGTTATTATAGATATGGCTTTTATATTTTTAATATATTGAGTTATAAATTATTAGCATATTGATCTTAGAAAAGAGCAAAATGTGTAATATTTATCTATATGGTTAAATTTCAAACATCCTAGGTAATAGTGCTTAAATTTTTATTATTTTCATCTCTGCTATTAATTTTGAGATGTACAGAAAGATTAAATCAGTCCTTCACACATATATCAATAATAAAATTGTTCACTTCTTGAAAAGGTCATATGTCACATAATAGATTATGAGAGCTTAAAATTTGATTCTGTTATGGTAAATGTATCATAAATCCATGAATGGTTATTTTGTTTGATTTTGGTTTGTTTGTCAGTATTGGTGTCATGGGGTGGTCCACTGTACTTACCTCTTCTTATAACCAACAGTCTCTGTTTCCAGTTCAAAATCTTGTATCAACCTTAGACATTTAGATGCTGGGGTATCATGTATTTCAGATGACAAGGATGTTTTAGAAGGAAATGCAAGGGAATCATTAATGTACTATGTGCAGTGTAACATTCTTACCAGAGCTGAGAAAAGATTTAATAACTAAATGAATTAATTTCTTTAATGAAATTCTTAAATGTTCATATGTCTAGGCAAGAGTAGAAGAACCATGTAGGAGTTTAGATCTGGTTTTACTGTCAAAATGAGTTACCAAGAAACATATTAGATTAAAAATGTTTTGGTTTGAATTTCAATAATGAATTGTGAACATTGAATGAATTGTCTTATAATTTTAGATTTTTAAATGTATATATACCTTAAATTCTAACAGGGATGTGTATATGTGTGGGGTGTGTGTGTGTGTCTGTGTGTGCTCGTGTGTGCATGTGCATGGTAGTAGTTATCATTTTTGTTTGTTTTACCTTTGATGAAATCCTCTAAAATACTTTCTGTCTACAGCTTCTCTATTCTCGGGGATTACTAATTGATCTTCTAATCAAATCAAATGTTAGTCGATATGCAGAGTTTAAAAATATTACAAGGATTCTTGCATTTCGAGAAGGAACTGTGGAACAGGTACTGTGCTGCTCAACTATCTGAGCCTAGTTACTATTACTCATTTTGGAAGGATAAGTAACACTTAGCATTTCCTAGTAAGGTTTTACCAACTTTGCATGGTGGTTTATAAATGTAAATACAAAGTTAGCTCCATTAAAATTTCTATTTTCTTTTTGAACATTTATTCCCCAAGTTGATTTTAATGTTGAGGAAATGTTAGTTTTGGTCAGCAGTACTTTATTTGAATTGTCATTTGTTCGATATTAGGGGTGACATGCCATTGGCCTTTTAAAGGCATGAAGAACAACTTGGCAGAATTAAGTAACAGAGCTCTCAAGTTAATTATCTCTGAAGTTACCAGAGATGCTATTAGAAGTGATGAAAGGTGACATGAAGCATTGAGAATGGAATGGAAATGATAACCTTGTAATGAGGAAAGGACTGAAAGGCGGAATCCTGGAATACTTGTGTCAATAGGAAGTACTTTGAAATTTTCACTTTCAAATGTCTTTCAGGTTCCCTGTTCCAGAGCAGATGTCTTCAATAGCAAACAACTTAGTATGGTAGAAAAGCGAATGCTTATGAAATTTCTTACATTTTGTATGGAATATGAAGAACATCCTGATGAATTCAAAGGTATTGCTTTCCATTAACTTGTATTTTCTGATTACTAAAGATTTTAATTTTAATATGCTTCCTCAGTTTGGGAAACAACTGATTATTCTAAAATGCACTGTAACTGCTAGATTTAGTAAGCTATAGAAACAAGCTACTCTTTGAATTCATTTCTATGAAATACTGAAAAAGTTTGTTCCTCAGTCATGCTAGACATTTCAAGTACCTATATGCAGCTAGTAGTTATAATGCAAAATTTTCAACATTGCAAGAATGTCATGCCAGCTCCCCTTTTTAATTTGTTAAAATTAAATACTGTTTGTTTTTCTTTTTTTTTTTATTGGAAATTTTTTATTGGAAAATTTTTTACATTTCAGATGTTCTCTCCTTACCCCATTTCCCCCCTCCCTCCAAGGAACTCACTATCCCTTCCCCCTCCTCCTGCCTCCACGTTGTACCCCCTTCCACCCTCCCTGTACCTCACCTCCCCACCCTCGAGTATCCCCCCCCCACAACGTCCAGCCTTCATGGGACCAAGGATCTCTTCTCCCACTTATATATAGCTCCCTTGCATATATAGCTGGAGCCATGGGTCCCTCCCTAAGAGCTCCCAGGCTGGTGGTTTAGACCCTGGGGGCTCTGGTTGGTTGGGATTGTTGCTTTCCTCATGGTGTCGCGAATCCTCTCAACTCCTTCAGCCTTCACTCTATCTTCTCCATTGGGAACCCATGATCAGTTTAATGGTTAGCTGTGAGCATCTGCCTCTGAGTATGTCAGACTCTTGCAGACCTCTAAGGAGACAGCTATATCAGGCTCCTGTCAGCGTGTACATCCTGACATCCACATCAACCTCTACCTTTGATGACTGCACATAGGATGGATATCCAGGTGGAATAGTCTGTAGACAGTCCCTCCTTCAGTTTCGGTTCTGCACTGTGTCTCCATATTTGCACCCTTGAGTATTTTGTTACTCCTTCTAAGAAGGACTGAAGGCTCCCCTATTTGGTCATCATTCTTCATGAGCTTTATGTGGTCTGTACTGTTAACTGATTATTTAATCATTATATGTATGATACTAGGAATTGAATGTAAGACTTGGCTCATGGGATACAGATTATTACTTGATTTCGGATATGTGACATGCCTTTTTTGTTATTTCACCTTTAATTTGTTGTTGTTACTACTGCTGCTACTACTACTACTACTACTACTATAGTAATAACTTGGTAGATGTCATTTTTCTGGACTGCTTTTACTTGGAAAATTGAGCTATTCATTTGGTTGACATAAGTGCTGTGTCATATATAGGGGAAACCTCCAGATCTAGAGAAGCTATGGTTTAATCCTCTTACTGTATTCTTAAGGCCAGTTATTTTAGCCTGTTCAAAATTGACTTCATTATTTTAATGTCAGCTTTTTTTAAGTATATTGGGATGGAAATATTGTGCAGACTTAAAATACTTTGTTGGTAATATATAAAATTACATTGAGAATTACATCATGATTTATTTTGATGGAATTCTGAGAGCCTAATTCTTGCTATTAAAGCCTTAAGTCAGTGAATACCAAGTTGTTTTTTCCAGTGCCTGGACTTAAAGCCTCTCACAAAGTTCATTTCTATCATTTTAATTCCCTTAGATTATTTCCATAAAACCCTGTCTTCTATCACAGGATTGGGTCCTCCCACTAATTGTACGTTTACTTGTTTTCTATTACTAACGGAAAGGATTAATTATTTTATAATTATTTCATGTGTGATTGTCAGTATGTTGGATTCTGCAGCCACAGAGATACTAGTTTCATTATTTTTTACTAAATGTTTTCATCCTAGGTTTGATGGAGAAGTATATTTTTAACGAAAGTATGATGCAAAATGTAATAAGTGACACTTTTATTAATGCATTTTATCAGTTCATTCCATTTTATCTTCTTTAATATTTTTAGATATAAATGTTGACATTATTATATAGTTTAAATGCTAATGAATTGAGGTTAGTGCCATCCAGTGCAACCTATTGAGTTATTTAATATCTCCCTGGATTTTCACATCAATAAATTACTAAATACAGATTCATTGTTTAAAGCTTAAAAAACTATATTATCGATTCATTTAGGATAGTGAAGTTATTCCATATTTTGTTCTTAAGACCAATAAATAGTACATTTCCAAACTGTTGTAATAAGGACCACTTGTGTCCTGTTTAAAATCTTTAACAGGCCTGGCTGTAGTAATATGGAGTGGTTTTAAGTAGGTATTAAACCTGATTTTAGTTGATAAATTTTCATCTTTCTTTTTGTAGCATATGAAGAAACTACATTTTCTGAATATTTAAAAACTCAAAAATTAACCCCCTACCTACAATATTTTGTCCTGCACTCAATTGCAATGACATCAGAGACAACAAGCTGTACTATAGATGGTCTCAAAGCTACTAAGAAGTTTCTTCAGTGTCTTGGGCGGTACGGCAACACTCCATTTTTGTTTCCTTTATATGGCCAAGGAGAACTTCCACAGTGTTTTTGCAGGTAAATTGTGATTTATATCTTCTAAAAGAGTTGTATGGATAATGTGAAAATTAGACAAAAGTCAGCTGGGTAATGCATCCCTGTAATTCTACCATGTGGGTGTGGAGACCACTCTTAGCTACATAGCATGTTGAGGCTACACTGAGTTATTGATGCTCCTATCTTAAAATAAATTCAGTGAAGAGTTAGTATATGCAAACATAGTTCATTTTATTTTTATAAGTGATTTAATGTTTATTTCTCCATCTAGTATATTCAGTTTGGCCTGATTTTGAACCTAAAATACCGTGTGGTGTGTGTGTGTGTGTGTGTGTGTGTGTGTGTACCTATCTACCTACATATATACATCATGACATATGACACATACTAGATAGGTACACACACACACACACAATTTTTATCATTATAGTTGATTGTGAATTTACCATAAGCTACTTTTGCATTTTTCTGCTAGTGTTTTCTATTAACATCTTTTTGTCTGTGTTATAGTCAGGGTTTCTATTGCTGTGATAAAACACATGGGGAAGAAAGGGTTTATTCAGCTTACACTTCCACATTGCTGTTCATCACCAAAGGAAGTCAGGACAAGAACTCAAGCAGGGCAGGAGCCTGGAGGCAGAAGCTGACACAGATACCAGGAGGAGGGTGCTGCTTATTGGCTTGTTCCTATGGCCTGCTCAGCCTGCTTTCTTATAGAACCTATGACCACCAGCTCAGGGAGAGCACCACTCACAATGGGCTGGGCCTTGACCTATCAATCACTAATTAAGAAAACGCCATACAACTGGATCTTATAGGGGGCATTTTCTCAATTGAGGTTCCTTCCTTTCAGATAACTCTAGTTTGTGTGTCAAATTGACATAATATTAGCCAGCACAGTATGTCTTATATGTGTTCAAGACTTTCTTTAGGGGCTTAGAGAGATGAGTAAGTACATAGGATCTGAGTTCATATTTTCAGGACCCACATAAAAGGTCAAGTCTAGTTTCACTTGTGCCTGTAACCTTCTAGCTTCTTTTGGGGAAGTAGTTGAGAATAGAGGGGTTTTGTGGCTTGTGTAAACACACACACAACTTTCTCTCTCTGTCTCTTTCTGTCTCTCTCTGTCTCTTTCTCTCTCTCTCTCTCTCTCTCTCTCTCTCTCTCTCTCTCTCTCTCTCTCTCATGTAAACACATACAAGGACTTTCCAGTAATGAATTTTTTTATAATTCATATGTATAAGTGTTTTGCCTGTATGTATATATGTGTATTGTATGTGTGCCTGATGTCTATGGAAGCCATACAAGGGTGTAGGATCCACTGGGACTGGAGTTACAGATGGTTGGGAGTTGCCATGTGGTAGCTGAGAATCAAACATGGATCTTCTACAGTAGTAGCCAGTGCTCTTAACCAGTGAGTTACCTCTCCAGCCTTGAATGAATGAATTTTTTTAACCATAGAATATGTGTTATTCATTTTGATAATTGTATTATGCACACCTTAAGAACAGTGTGTAGAAATTAGTTACCTTTATAAATTTCTCAACATTTAAACAATTTTGTTAGTCTTTATTCATAAAAATTACAATGCAGTGTATCTTAATTTTGAGTTGCCCTGATTTACTCATATGTTTATTGCTATTCATGGTTTCTATTCTGAGGAATACTTGTTCATCTTTTGCCCATTTGTCTTTTCCTTTTTTCTTTTCATTCTTTCTTCTGTTAATTCTTTCATTGGTTTGTTTGTTTGGTTTTGGTTTTTTTTCCCCCTTTAAAGATTTATTTGTTTGTTATGTATACAGACTTATGCTTGCATGTATAAGTGTATACCAGAAGAGGGCACCAGATCTCATAAGAGGTGATTATGAGCCACCATGTGGTTGCTGGGAATTGAACTGGGGACCTTTGGAAGAGCAGCCAGAGCCCTTAACCTGTGGGCTGTCTCTCCAGCCTGAATTTTTTTTTTTTTTGGAGACAGGATTTTTCTGGTTAACAGCCCTCACTGTCCTAGAACTCACTTTGTAACCAGGTTGGCCTGCTTCTGCTTCCCAAGCATGTGCCACCACACCCAGCTTGTTGCCCTTTTCTTATTGATTTAGACAATTTTTGAGTGTAGTCTGATTATTGATCATAGGTAAAATTTTAAGTGTTTTGTTTGCAATTTTGTACTACAAGAAGATCATTAAAATTAATATAGTTGGATCCAGGAAGCTTTTCTGCTGAGTCTTTTGACAGGGAGTATAGAATGTGAACTTTGGAGATAAAATGCTTCTAAGTCAAAGTTTCTATGTTCACTACCTTTGTGACCTTGGATAACTTTTTTTTTTTTTTTTTAGTTGAATTAGCTTTCTAAGAATTAAGTTTGGTGTCTGGTTGTCTCTCTTAAAGCTTTGTATCCTAGTTTACTAATTTCTGTTCTATACCGTCTGTGATTTTGCCTTTGGGAGACAATTTAGCTCTTTTGTATTCTTCCTTGCCTTTCCCAGTTATTAGGCTGAAACTTGAAGCTTCAATGATGGAACAGTTAGTTGTACTGACCCATCTTCGAAATCAGATCTACTAACCCCCACAGTCTAAATACTGGTAGCCTGTGTATGACTTCAGTTTGAAGCCTTACCTATAGAACATTGTTGATGAGTACATATTTTGCAAGTATAGCTTGTGACAAAAAATTATGTAAGAAAAGATCACTTTTACTGCACCACTGAATTTCTTGGAGAGCCAAACTTCTCTTGTGATGATTGATACCAGTCAGAATTTTAAGTGGACATGCATAATACTTGAACTTACTGTATGTAACATGAGATAGTGGTGAAATTAAGTAACATGGCATGGACTGCATTTACCTTCATGTTGCTCACATTTCTCTCCACTGTGAAAGGTACTATGTACAGTTACTGTGTCTTGAGTGTCTAAAATTTTGATTAATAGTAACTTTTCATAATACTGTAGTTTTTAAAGTCGATAATGTACAATTGTGATTATTTTATCATAGAAAATGATAAAAGTCTTATTTATATATGTTCTATGTATTGGAAAAGTCTCTTTGTTTGTATGTGTGAACAACATCTCATTATGTAGCTCAGGCTGGCCTCAAACTCACCTTCTCCTGCTTCAGCCTCTGAAGTACTCAGATTATATAGACATGTCCCACCATGCTCTGTTTATCTTTTTATCTATCAAAAACAGTTAAATTATGAAAATATTTGAGTTACTTTGTATCTATGAGTTATTTTGTATCTTACTAGTTGTTATGTATTACTTTTATTAGAAATTGTAACCTTTAATTTTTATTAAGGTTTCTTTTTTGAATTGTCAGTTACTATGAGGTATTCAAGACTAATTGGGACAATTCTTTCAGTAGTAAATTGTAGTATAAGGATAAAAATATTTGGGGAGTTTTGGTGCTTTATGCTTTTGTAACCTAGTATATCATGTTTTTATTTCTCTGTATCTGCTCAAAAATATTTATGCAGGTAAAAGGTCAGAGTACTTTAAGAATTGTTTTCAGAGTCCAATAAATTAACCTGAAGTTATAATTTTCACACTTTACTGAATTTTATTCCTGTTGATCTAATATTAAGAGGTATGTTTTGAAAATCTTCATGATACTATTGGTTTTGTCAGTTTCTCCCTGTAATTTTATAAAAGATTAATTTATGTTTATTCTGATACAGAAATTTGTCAGTATTTTCTAATAAGTTTAATATTTTAATTTAATTATCTATTGATCTTTTTTTAATTTTAATTTTTCTTCAAATTCTACTTGTGTGCTAGTTGAATATCTATGCCAAGTTTTGTAATGTATTTGCCTGCCTCATCTCCCTGAGCCTTTTATTTTGTAGCGTTGTGGAGTCAGCTTGGGACTCTATTAGCATGCTCTTGCTGAGCTGGCATGAGTCTGGCTAGCTGCAATCTGTTCCTCCCTTTCCTCTTAGACTCTGTATCTGAAAAGAACGATAGCCATTGGCTTTCTTTTATGTTTTGATTGAGTGGAATTCAGTTATGGAAATGATCCTAGGTTGTCAGTTCCTTTCAGTATTTTTAATGTGTATTCTGTTATTTATAGCTGATTTTTGCTCTTGATATTTTGAAGTCAACGTAATTTGTGATTTCTGTGTAAGTTGTATCTCTTTTCTTTGAAGTGCTTTTAACTGTGTTTTTGATATCCTACATTTTCACTATACTAAATCTTTCTTATTGTTTTTTATGTTATGAGTGTGTGTGTATCTGTGTGTAGAATCCCCCCCCCCGGAGGCTAAAAGAAAGCATTTTGCATTCTCATTCTGTTTAATATTTAACTTTCACATGGTTGATTAGTGCCACATGTTAGCTCTGCTGATTCATTTTAGTGTCTTATTTTCTGTTGCAATGCTTCCTTTGATCTGAGTACTCAGAATTTTAGATACTTTATATTGCTGGAATTCTTGGTTTTGTCAAGGTATTACACACTTGAGGTGTTACTATTTCCTTTCCAGGACCTTCACTTAGGTATAGAACCCAATATATAGCTCCATCATGGTACTGGCAAAAAACTTACGAACACATTATTTTTTGTCCAAGTGCTTATTGCTTGAGTCTTTGATTTCAACCCTAGTCTTGTACTTTGCACATATATGTGTTTGAGGGGCTGTGGTGTTTATCATATGCAGTTTTTTTTCCTTCAGTATCAATGGAAACATGTATTCTCACACTTACATTTCCTAAAATACTTGATTATAAGAATGGAATCGACTAGTTTCTGAATATTATAGATCTCTTTCTTCCTTCTGAATAGGGATAAAAGATAGAAATGAATGACAGAGTGTTGGATCCTTAGGACCATAGTTTGTCACATCAATTGAAATTACATAGGGACTTATGAGCCTCCTTAGTTTGCCTCGTTAGCATATCCTACTAGCATGTGCCACCCAGAGTATATTTAGGAGTATAAATGTGTATACAAACACATATGTGCATATACAGTAACAATTAGTAAAAAATGAGGCCATGAATTTGAAGGAGAATGTAGAGTGGTATATGGGAGGGCGTGGAGGGAGGGAAAGGAAGGGAGAAACATACTTAAATATAATCTCAAAAATAAAAAAAATAAATGGTTAACAATAAATTAAGTAGAGAGTTTTAGAGTTTTCACTTGTAGTTGCTGATTTATTTTTCAGAAACTACACTATCTTTTCTTATATATATTGCCACACTCGCACCTCCCAAATTAGGTAAAGACCAGGCATAGAGTGAAAAGTTCCCTGTGAAGTGATATTCAGCACACTGACTTCCTTATTGATACTGTATACAAATAGAAAGCAGCAACCTAGTGTCAGGTCACACAGTTCCAATCTTGGATCTCCATAAGTTTGAGGCCAGCCTAGGCTACATAGTGAGACTCTATCTAAAAATAATCATACAAAAAGCAGTAGTCTTTTCCTAAAAACTTGAAACCCTTAAATATGCCCAAGTCTGAATTTTGTGAGGGCTCACATAGTACCACAAGTAGGGAATTTTACATGTGGCCTCTTCTAGGTCATAGTCAAAAACTCATGAAGCAAACATATTCTGTAAAATCACCTTCAGATGTTTTATTAGGCGCATATTAAACACAAATGAATTTAAATTTAGATCTCATCCTTAAGATACCTTGTCACTTTTTATGTATTGTAAATATCCCAAAATATGAAAATATTTCAGAATGAGATTTATGTATAATGTCCTAGACAAACAAGAATATTTTCTCTACATTGGTGGTTTATATTTTTAAGGCTAAAATGTCATCAGAACATTCTTCTTTTATTATTCATCTACTGAGTTATCAGAATTGTGTCTGTGGTTCAACTTTGATGTTTATTATGTAAATTATACTTGATCTTCTCCAACTTGAACTAGTCTCTCTAGGAATGGTACAATAAGATGTATGTGTACTGAAAACAACCAATAACCCTTTGCCTGCAATGCTTGATGTATCAAACTTCTAAGTAGTTCTTTGGTAATTATCATGACTGAGTTCTTAGTGTACTTTATATACATGGGACTGTGTGAATTACAGTAAAAATGCATTAACTTGGCTTGGGGATACTATTTTTTTAAGTTTTTAATGGATTTACTACATAATGCACTCTAATTTCATCTAACTATTGATCTGTTTATATCCTAAACCACTACCACTACCACTACCTATACATCATAGGCTACGCTTTTTATCACCAGGTTATCAGAATAAGGTGTCACCTGTTCTGTGATTTCTAACCACCATTCTGTATTCTGTTTTAATATAAGCCTCTTAAGCATTTCTCACAGCCAGTTACAACGTGTTCTCATCAAGGCTACTGTTATAAATGGTGTGCATGCATATTTATGTGAAGGATTCAAAGACATTTGTAAGTCATATCCTTGCATCCTAAATGAATTCTGTGTAAGCAGTATAACATTTTAACTACTAGAGATAACTTCCATGAATAAATGCCATTTGAGGCTTTTATCATTTTAAATAGGTAGATTTTTTTAGCAACAAAAATGAAGCTTATTTATTGTGCTACCTAGTAGGCATTAATATGTCAGAGCATATAATTGGCACCATATTGGAAAGAAAGTCATCGAAACCTATGTATTTTTCTAGTCTTCCAAGCCTTACAATTTTTTTTTACTATGAATTAGTCAGTTAATATTTTTTTTCTGTCACAATGGACAGAAAGTGTGTGTGTAGTATGTACATTTTTAAACAAACTTTATTTTCTAAACATAAGTTCTTTTTCTGTTCCTAACTTTAGGAATTTATTACTGCCATCTGTATTGTTGGTAATATAATAAGTTTTAGAACTACTTTTCTAGTTCAGAATGAATTTTATAAACTCTGTCATATCTTCTGTAATCTGAGAAATGGAGAAGCACAGTGGAAACAAGTGTTAATTTTTTAAAACTTCATTTAGTCATTCGTATGTGTATATGCACATGTCCTGCAAGACCTACTGCATGCAGGTCCATGTCAAAGAACAATGTGCAGGGATCTGTTCTTTCCTTCCACCATGAGGTTTCAGGAATCAAATTCCTGTGTATCATGCTTGGCAGCAAGTGAGTTACCTGTTGAGCCCTCTCACCAGCATGAACAAGCAGATTTCATAAATAGACTGAGACTGACCAGAGAGTTTTGTTTGAGGGGAAAATGGAAATAAGAAGAGGGTGTTTAGCTCTTAGTTTATCCAGTAATTTAGTCCTTCTGATGTGAAAATCTATTTAAAGATGAGCAATAGGAATGTTTCAATTTTAGCACGTATGCATAAACATATACATGTATATGTGTGTATAATCACACACACTCAAATAAATTATCACCAACAAACATTTTTGCTGAGTATTCAGACTCAGCATTTCCCTGCATGTTACATGTGAAAAATCAAGTAATTTCAATATAATATGTACGGAAAGTCTCTTGTTATTGCAGGAAAATTGTAAACCTGAAGGTGATCTCTGAATTAATGATTTTTAAAACAGCATGAGTGAGACCCAAATGTAAAGAAATATGTGAATGGATGTGTATATATTTAGCAACCTTACTTGAGATTATTGGAACAACAGGAACAGAAAGGAGAGGGACTTTTCCATTGAATGCATTCAATTAGTAATGTCAGAACAACCCCAAATGGGGCACTCAGATGCTGCCATGATTTGATCGTAACTGTTGGTTTGGAGTTTTAATATAGACTTTGAGATATTTGCTGTTGTTGTGTCTTTGTTGTCTTTTAAAGCCTTCTTCAGTCTAGAATTCAATGTTAGGTCAGTAGATCAATACATTTTGCTTAATGTTTTGTAATTCCTTTTGGACAAATCATGGTTGAAAACACATTTTGGGCCAAAGTAATCTACTCATGTCATTTTCTAATAGCCAGGACTTCTTTTTTTCCTCTAAGTAATTTTTAGAATCATAGGAGCCACTTGTTAATTGGGATGACTCTCTGAAAATCAGGGGAAAGTCTTAAATGACCAGAGATTAAATTTTTGAGAAACTGAACATATATTTCAATTGCATAAGAAATCAGAAAGAATGAAATAAGGGTTTTTGATGTCTGCCTTATTGTTATTGCCAGTGACAAATAAGCCTTAGATTTTTCACTTTAACCAAAATCCCCTTAATCTCGTTTTATACAAAAAAAATCAAACTGTAATTCTGGGGAAGATAGACCTGGGGGAAATGTTCATAGAAATTGTTTTGATTGGTTGTCTGATTTTACAAATGAGGAGAATTCAAGTGAAAGGATATGAGGCTAGAATACAGATTTCCTAATGCACTCTTTGTGGCTCGTTGACTAGACAATAGTTAACAATAACTTTCTGAAAATGCAGATATATCAGAGCTTCTTAATCTACAGTACATTAATCCTTGGAATTTGTATATATGAAATATTATATACATGTGTTTCTTATAAAAGGAGCCCATGATTTCATCAGATTTTCAATGACAGCTATGATTTAAAAGAATTGAGACACTGATATGAATTTTCATTATTTAATGTTTGTTAAGAGATCATGAAAGCAAAAGGTCGCAAGGAGTGAATTATAAGAGTGCTTCCAGGATTTATTAAGATATATGATGTGGGTCAGGATGCAGAAAACTTGGAATGTGTTACTACTGAAAGAGTAATTGGAATGTGCTTCTCCAGTTGGATATAAATGGCTACTTAATGCCCTGGTCATGTGGGCAAGAAGTAATTATAGTGAATTGAGTGACAGGGACTTATGGGATCAAATGATGGCCCTGCTGTTTACTTGGTATGTATATTTGAGCAGATATCTAGTATCTTGTTCTTTTCCATATTTGTGAGAGTAATAATGGTGTCTACCTCACAGGTTATATTACAATGGCTAATATCTGGGAAATTCTTACAGTACTGTATATTCATGTGTTATGGAAATATTAGCTGTTGTTACTATTGTTGTTATTGTTACTATGATTATTAATGACCATTACTGCTACTTTTATAGAATGACACCAGAGCAAATGTGAGGTAGATTTGGAAGTAAGACTCATCAGTTGTCTGAACCTGCTTTAATTTACTGCGGTATAAATACATAGTCTTTTATAGAACAGATTTTCAGGTTCACAATTATAGATATTGATGTCAGTATGATCATTTTCTGTTTGGAGAGCAGCTGTCCTTTGTATTACAGAAGATTTAACAGTATCATTGATTTCTACCCATTAAACACCACTACTACTTTTCTCTTCTGATTTGTAGCAGACAAAATCCATTTTTTAAAAAAACCTTGAGACATTTTTGAATGTTCCATTTAGGCAAATGCATCCAGTTTAGGGTGTAGCACAGTAATACAACAGAATGAGCACTTGGACTAATGAGCCCCTGCACTAGTTACATGCTGAAAGACTGAGACTAAAAGTTTTGGTCAAGTTTCATAATCATTTTGTACTGTTTTGATTCTGTAATTTGGAACAATGTAAAGTTTCTTTAAGGAATAGAGCAGTCTAACATACCTTTTTGTATTTAAATCAATAGAACAATTTAAGCGGGGCATTTAGTATAGGAGATTCTAAATATATATTAAAAAGCAAATTATTAGACAACACACTATCTTCATATTTAGTGGGCAAGTAAAAATCCTGAGGGTACAAGAGGAACACAAACCTGTAACTTCATAAAGAAGTGCAACCCCCATTCTCCATCCTTCAATTCCATTTCTTCTATAGACTAAGTTGATTATGTATTCTTTCACCTATTCTATGCTTGTACAGATACCCATGTGTAAATGGGTGCATATGTACACATACTTTAAATGTTAAATGGTGATATAACCTAGTATATGGATATATACACCATAGTTTAATAATTGCCCTATGTTGACACCAACATATAAATCCTAATATGGCCTTTACTATGTTAAGAAACATAATTTTGAGGACAAATGTTTTTCAAAATAGAGAAAAAAACATTATTTATTGTTAAAAGAATTACAACCCTCTGTTTGTAGCTACATAGTAGTTTTTATACAAATTTTAGGTT
>JAJTUV010003869.1:0-35179 GCA_021653895.1 Mastomys natalensis | reverse complement strand
TCATTTTTTAAAGTTAATTTATTCTCTCATATATTACACCCGATCATAGTTTTTCCTCCCTCTCTCTGCCCTTACCCTTCCCTCCCATCTACTCCTCCATTTCTCTTCAGAGAAGGGCAATCCTCCTAGGGATATCAATCGAACATGGTAGATCAAATTGCAATAAGATTAGGCACCTCCTCTCATATTAAGGCTGGACAAACAGACCCAGTAGGTGGATAAGGGTCTTAAAAGCAGGCAAAACATCAGAAACAGTCCTTGGTCCTTCTGTTAGGAGTCTCACAATAACACCAACCTACATAACCACAACATACATAACGATGGCCTAGGTTAGACCCATGTAGGCTCCCTGATTGTAAGTTAAGTTGCAAGAGCCCCTGTGAGTCCAAGTTTGTTGATTCAGTGGGTTTTCTTGTGTCCTTGACCCATCTGGCTTCCATAATCTGTCCTATCCCTCTTCCTCAGGATTTCCCAAATTCTGCCTAATGTTTGGCTGTGGGTCTCTGCATCTGTTTCCATCAGTTGCTGGATGAAGTCTCTCTGGTGACAACTGGGTTAGGCACTTATCTATGAGTATAGCAGAATATATAGATCTTAAAAGATGTTTTAAAAAAACAGACTATATAGATCCTAGCTAAGACTCCTAGTAATGGAGGATTCAAAGCCTAGCCAGTCATCTCCTGTAACCAGGCGAGACTTCCAGTGAAGGGTTTGGATACCAAGCCAACCACAAAACTTTCCACATACAATTTGTCTTGCCTTCAAGATGTGCAGGGGTAAATATGGAACAGAAATTGAGGGAATGGTCAACCAATAACTGGTTTAGCTTAAGACCCATGCTGGGAGAGTGAGCCCACCCCTGACACTGCCTGGAGGGCCAAGAGCCAGAGGCCAGATGGCCCAGAGACCAGGCCCAGAACCAAATATGACTGGCAAAAAAGTCAATGAAATGATGTCTAATGATATTCTACTATACTCACAGATTGGTTTCTTTTCTCGTCTCCTGTCTGGCTTTGATATCAGAGTAAGCAGCTCTGGATCTCTGGATTTATAAAATGAGTTTGGAAGTGTTCCCTCCTTTATACTCATAGGCTGTTGATACATTTATATTGGCTTAGATATCTGTTTTGAGGGTTTTCTCAAAGCCTAAGCAAAAACAGATTATGCAATATTTTTTTCTGTTTTTTTTTTTTTTTGTCATGTAACAGTATGGTTTGGAAAATCATACATTTTGAGCCTTCCTCAGTCTTTAAACTGCTACATAGTCTTCAGTTTTATTTGTCCTGTCTATCTTGGGCACTGTGCTAGCCTGTAGGTCTCAGAAACATAGGCCCAAGGACACAAATGTAACAAATCTGACATTTCTGCCCACCAGGAGCTTACATGCTAGCTGTAGATGAGAGGTAATAATTTGGTCCCTACAACAATTTCTGATCACAAACAAATGCTCTAAAGAATATTAAACAGTCTTGTGATAATTAGCTGTGGCAACAGATGAGTTATTTAGGGGATTCTGGGAAGATTCTTTTGAAGTGACAGTTTTCTAAATTTTGATTTTTTTTTTTTGAGACATGGTATAATATAGTTCAGGTAGTCCTAAAACTAATTATAGCCTTGAACTCCTGATTTCCTGCGTCTACTTTTCAAGTGTTGTAACTACAGGCATGTAACAGCATGCATAGTTAAAGCGGTAAGTTTGAGTTGCTTATTCTGCAGAGGACATGTATGCAATAATAAATATTAACAGAATGCAAATGCAAAATAAACTCATTTTAGGCATAAACATCCCCTTCTTTGAACTTTTATTTATTTATAAAGGTTTATTCATTTTTATGTCATGTATATGAACATTTTGCCTGCATGTGTGTATGTGTTACCTGTGAAGACCATTGGATCCCTTGGAATTGCAGTTATGAATATAGATGGCTGTGAGCCATCGTGTGGGTGTCACAAACTGAACCCAAGTCCCCTAAAAGAACAGTATGTGCTCTTAACTGTGAGCCATCCATCCAATACCCCTCCTCCCTCCTTTTCTGGAGTCAGGGTCTCATGTGTCTCAGGCTGAACTCAAACTCCTCATTGAGCTGAGGCTATTGAGCTACTGATTCTCTTACGTCTATCTCCCAAGTACTGGGAGTACAGGCATATGCCAATGTGTCCAGCTAAGCACATGTTTATGGTTTTATGTTGTATAAAGATAGCTTTATGTGTTCAAAGTTGTCTATAGAACAACTGTCACAAAGGATAGGCCACTGGATGGATAAGCTTTCATGTCCTCAGATAAGACGGTGCTATAGTAGGAGAAGGGCCTGTGTGAGTGAACTTTGAGCAGGTGTTCTAGTATTAGATAACTTAAGGGCTTCAATACCCATGTGCTAAGGGCGAATGTGAGAAGTGAGTCTCGAGCTTACTGTGGCTAAACTCATCTGCTCTCTCTTCATTACCTTTCCTAGGGAGTTTCAGAATGTGTCCCTGCAGGGAAGATTGAACTGAGAAAGATGACATGAAGGACACAAGGGAAGTAAGGACAGCAGGAAAGGCCTCAGACTTGTGCAGAGCAGCCCGAGGCTGGAGTCTATGAACTCCCTCTGCATATCTGGGGTTGACAAAGCATGGGCTTGCTCCTACTAAGCTTCTATTCCCTTCTTCTGTGGTCTTCTTTTTGATAGGCAGCATAGGATACTACAGTGACCAGGGATAGGTGGCCAGAATATACATACTGTGGCTTTGACACATAAAGGTTGACAGCAGCTTGTTACAGAGGTGAGAATTCTATCTTGCCTAGGCCTTTTGTGAGCAATTCTCAGTGCCCACGGGGAACTGGTTGACTTTTAAAGAGTTACTAACCCACATGGTTACTTTGGTTCCAAAGTGAAGGCTATATACATGCATAGAACTGTGTGTGTGTGGGTGTATACTCCCAAATACATTTCCCAACTGTAGCCCCATAACACACTTGCTTATAATCAGACATGGATTTTAACCATTTAATTCTAAAGTATGGTGTCATTAAATGGCCAGGATTGGGATTTTGGAGTCTTGGGCCTCATACTGTGACATTTTTACATGCCTTCCAACTTCTCTGAGAAGCAGGTATTTTTGTTGTTCTTCTTGTTGTTTTGTTTGTTTTTTTAGTGTGTAAAATGATGACAATGGCTGTGAGTCAATGATTATAGGCCTTAAAAACCATGCATAGATAATCCTTGTGGGCCTGTTTGTACAAACCACAGAGGTCAACTGGGCCCAATCCTCTTGAGCTAGGAGGAATAAACAGTATATTATTTACAAGATTGCCTAGACTTAGAAGCAGTTGAGTTTGTCAAGTATGCAATGAAGACAGAAACTAGGGGGACACAGTTAAGAAGAAAAGATCAAAGCCTTTGAGTCTTATTTCCTAGTTACAAAGTGCAGCTATTAGGGACTTGCTCCACTCCTGTGAGCTAGGGACAGGAGCTGAATGGGGATGGCTGACTTAGAGTCATGAGTTGGGCCTTGTTTAATGCCTCTTCCTCAGCCCTTCTTCATTTCATGAGCACAGTCAGCTGAATCCCCTTACCAGGCTACCCTCCAGTCTACATGCGCCCTTTCTTTGCTCATTCAAGGCAGATTGCCAGAGTGAGACAGTGACTCTAGTGGTCAGCATTTGGAACATTTCAAAATTCTCCATTCTGGACTTACTTGCTTTCAGTGTTGTGAAAATCTACAGAGCTGGTTACGTCCCTTCCCCCACCCAAGATACAGTTAGATAAAAACAAGTGTTCAGTGTCTTGAATTAGAGAAACTAAAGGTATCCCTATAACCCTCTTGGTCACTGACTATATGAGCAGGTGCCCACTCGTGTGTGCATTAGTGTGTGCGTGCGAGGTCACTGAAAATTTGAGCAGGTACGCTTGTGTGTGTGTGCATATGTGTGGTGTGTGTGGTGTGTCTGTGTGTGTGTTGGGGGGGAGGTGTTCTGAGTTTTGTATTTTAATTACAGTCTATTTAAAAAACAGAATGGCAATTTAGAATGTTCTGCTTTTCCTTCTGACAGCATTCTGTCTATAGCTGGCAGCTAATGGCAGGTGCCCTTGGCAGGCTCCACATTCTCCATAGGTCATGGAACTTATGTCATGAAATTGAGACACTAGTGTCAAAAACGACTGGCTCCTGCCAAAGTGGGAGGGCTGCCACCTTCCTCTGACCCCTCCAGATACCACCACCACTCCAAAGATTGGGTCCTGGTGAAGCCACCGGTACTTGTGCAAATAACATGGCCACAGACAAGGCCTTGCCTCGTTGCCCAGGCAAGGTAAAGTTAAAGGGAGGCAGCTGTGAAATTAATCCCGGGGTATCATGGAGTGACTCTTCAGAAATTCACAATCAAAAAGTGCTATGGGGCGGCTCGTCGGAAAAGAGGATGGGCAGATGGATAGGATGCAAGGCGGTGACAGAGTGCTCAGAATGCATGCACACAGAGACGAAGAAAGACAGAGAGAGCGAAGACGGTAGCAACAGAGTTTAGAGACATTGGAGTGTTTTTGCAAGAGCACACTTGTTTACATCTTCCCCTTGGATTGTGTTACTGGTACTTGATGGGGGGAGTTTAAATCCAGGAGGCCTGGCACATTCTTGTATCTTCCCGTCTTTCTGTGCTCAGCTCTGCCCCCCCGAGGTTAGCACTGGAAGTTCATCTCCACTCTGTCCTCATGCTCTGGGCATGAATGCCTCTCCTTTGTCCCCTTTCAGTCTAACTCTTATCTTCTAGCCCCCTCGTTCTCCTTTTTCTTTTGACTCTCTGACAATTTTTTTCCAGTGGTTTCTCTCCTTTAAATCTCCTGAGATACTTCATTTTTGGTGTCTCTAGCAATCCAGGGTTGGGTAAGACTCGGGGCTGTGTGTTATGGTAACAGAGTTTCAGTTAAGGACAAGTCAGGGATAGTAGTAGCCTTTCTCTGCAAAACTTGCAAGGGGTCCAGAGCTTTTATAGTTTTCAAATGAGAGCTCTTGGGCCTTGCATGGAGATACTGTAGATGGCTGGCTCCCTGTTTCACACATGGCTTTCAATAAGGTCATGCTAATGGTATTCTGTCTGTTGAGTAAGATTTGTAGATTGCCCAGATCAGCAGACACAAGGGGGGGGGGGGAAGAGATATATTTTCTGTTTACTAGCCCAAAGTGAATGTACTTTATAGATCCCAAATGTGTAGATCCACTTTGCCAACTCTTTGTGGCTCCAGTTAGCTTCCTAAACCTTGCTTTTTTTTTTTTTTTCAGCAACACGGGACCCTTCAGGCCCCATGACAATAGTAAGTGGCTATGTGTGCCACAGGGCGGCATAAACAGCAGTGTACTTTCTGAGACTGGCTCGAGTCAGGTAAGCACATTTTCCAAGGGGGAATGGAAGACAGAACAAGAACACAAACTATGAGGGATCCTGATGTGACCAGGCCGGGTATGCTTACAGGAACAACAAAGGAAACTATCTGAAATGGGGCTATTGTAGAAAATAGAAGGTATGTGTATGCTAGGATTATGACAACCATTACTATCTGAAAAGCCAATGAAAGGGCCACTGTGAGATTGCCAGAATCCTTTTGGCAACCTGCGTGTAGTTTCTCCAGCTCTGTTCCCTGCCTCCATGCTCTGCCCAGTCCTCCCCGACTTTGAGTAGCAGTTAGAAGACCTGGCTAATTACTGAAGGCGAATGATGGAAGACAGATTTTGCAATGTAAGGCTTTGTTGTTGCTAACATTGTGGGCATTGTTTCTTAGGATTTGTTGTTTTTGGAGGCTGATAGGAAGGAGGAGGAATGCAATGAAGTCCTTCCAGCTAGACCTCTGGGAGCTGCAAGACCTGGATTCTGTTCCTGGGCCAACACCTGTCCAAGCCAAAGAGATCCACTCCATCTTGCCTGTTCTCTGCCTAGGCTTCTTGGTATACACTGCAGTCACACAAAGGTAAATGGGTTCTGAAGGCCCCTTGTAGACCCCTTGTAGGCCCCTCTTGGCTTCCTTACTGTGCATTTGGACACTTCAAAAGGAAAATTTTAAAGTGAAAAGGAAGCAAAGTCAGAGTTGCAGGGAAGCTCTTAGGAGCTTTTCCTGACCAGCAGTGGTCTAGGGTATGTACTAATGGCCTGGAAAGTCCCCTTTACCATAGCCAGTCTTGAATCCTTTGATGCCAGTGTATCCAGAGAAGATAAAAGCTACAGATTTTCTTCAAGGAAAGGAAAATTAGTCATAAACGTTAGTGCCTGTTTGTGAAATTGTGAGGATTACTGCAAAGTTCTCATTTAACCTGGATGTCAGACAAAGTATATTTATGTTATTATGTGAAGTTGAAGGCCTGCAAGACTGGGGGTGGAGGGGAGGGACTGCCCTAGAATCTGGCATTTCTTCAGATAAACACTAGGTGGCATGGAGAACTTAACAAATAGAAAATGCTAACTATTATGACTTGAAATATAGACTATGACCCTATGATCCTATTTGTAGCAAGCATGTAAAACCTCTCTGTCAAAGTTCGATGGAGAACTTCAACAACGTAACTAATGTTAGTCACTGAAGCGTAACAAAGAAAAACCCAGCTAGAGGATTTAGTCCCCCCCATCTCTCCTTATAATCATTTCTCAAGTATCATTTTATAAACATGATGATAAATTCAAAATATAATTGTTACCATGACTGGATTCCTTAATAGGAAACAGCCTATTCCTGTCAGTGTGGACGTGGTTCTCATTTGAGCAGTCCTGACAGACTTTTCCTCCTCCCTCTTTTCCTTTATGAAATCAGGCAACAGGGTGGGGGTATGGGGAAGGCACAGCACACTCTTGATCACTCTCCACAAACATCCCTTTGGATTAAAAGGCAAGCTTTCCTCTGCCATTTTGACATTCCTAACATGTTCACTTTCCGGTGTTTAGGGCTTGGGAGAGGAGTGGTTGCTGAGACAGAGCAGGTGTTCTAGCTCTGGCTGAATGATTCAGTCCCTTCTGACAATAACATACCCTCTCCTTTAGTTTGTAAGCCTGGAAAGAACAAGCAAAGATACCCAGTTAAGACACTTCCAGCTTTTCTCAAATTAGAGCCAGGCCTGTTTAAGGACCTTCATGCCTTCTTCCAGACAAGAGTCCTGATATATACAATGTCTCCAGCCCTATAGCAAGTGCCATGGCTCTGCCTCTACTAGACTGGCTTTTGCATTGGTGGGGAAGACAAGGTCCCACTCCATATCTTAGAATTCAGTCTGTAGCCCAGGTTAGTCTCCAACAACCCAAGGCATTCTATTTTTTTCAAAGCCTTCCAATTGCTGGAATAGCCAATAGAAGCTACGAAACCTGGCCCAAATGGAAGTTCAAATAATAATAGTCAAAAAGACAAAGGTCTTGTTTTCTCTCATTTGTGGTTCCTAGATTTTAAGGAGAGACATAAAGTCATGTATGTACCTATGACATAAAAGTAAAACTATTTGGGGAGGGTGAAGGGAATATGAGGAAGAGGAAGGTTTGAAGAAACGTAGGAGGAGTGAGAAAGAGGAGGGGAGACAGCCAGATGATGGTAGTGCATACGTTTAATGCAGACACTCAGGAGGCAGAAATAAGTGGATTTCTGTGAGTCTGAGGCCAGTGTGGTCTACAGAGCAAGGTCTTATATTATAATTACCATTTAGATTTTATCAGAAACATTTGATTCTCCTTGGTTTATTGGCTACTTATGGGGCCATCCACCTTCTAGCCTACTTCTATCCACTACTCCATCATCTTCCTTGATGCACAGATGCCAGTTTTGCATGTGGAATTTGTTCCCAAGGATATCTATCCATTGAAACTCCCACAAGAATGCCAGGTTTGGTGGCATATGCCTTTAATTCCAGCACTTGGGAGGTAAAAGACAGATAGATCTCTGAGTTTGAGGCCAGCCTGGTCTACACAGTGAGTTCTAAGACAGCCAGGACTGCACAGAGAAACCCTATCTCAAACAAACAAACAAAAACTCTAAGTAAGTAAATAAATAAATAAGAAACTCATTCAAGACTTTCCTTGTTTTGATATTTGCTTAAAGTATAATTTATGTACACTGACTGAGACTCTTCACTTTTCTTGGTAAGTTTGTGCTATCTGTGGAAGGATGAGGTATTTTGCTTGTCATGCATAAGGCATAGGCCTTGATCCCTGGGCCCACATAGTCTAGGTGTGATAGTATACACCTCTAATCCCAATACTTGGAAGGTATAGAAGCAGGAGGATTAGCAATTTAATCCTATTTTTAACTACATAGTGAGTTTGAGACCAGTGTGGAATACATAAGACCCTGTCTCAACAAATAATCTCCTAGTGTAATAGATCTCAAATAGAATTTTGTGAAGATTAACTAAAGACATTTTTAGTAAGATACGAGTAGTTGATGACCACTAGAGTCATAAAGATTGAATGCATTCAAATAATTCTAGTTCATGAATAATATGATGATAGGAGATGTGGGCTACCATCCCAGAGTATATTCCAGAATCCTTTGTCTAGTTTCAGACCTGAGTTCTTCCTAGTCCACACTGTACTCATAACAGGAACTAGTTGTCTTTGTTCAGAGAAGTTGTCAACCCCACCTCCAGCATTCTAGTACAGAAGGCATAATTCCCCTTTGACTGAGATTGTTTCCTGTGCCAATACCAGGAGTAAATGCCATCTTTTAATGTCTTAGGTAGTTTCTGAAAGCTTAAAGCTTTCCTGAACATGGAACAGATGTATAGAACATCTGGGTGGTAAGCTTTTGGCAATGTTTCAAGGGTCCCATTGTCACTCACAGCTGGGACTGATCATTGTGGTGGACATTTAGAATCTTCTAAAGCAAGCAAGCAAACAAACAAACAACAATAACAACAAAGTCACACCCAAAACAAAAACCTTTTTTTTAAATGATTTGTCTCAAATGAGCTATTGAGAACACACATTACTTAATATTCAAAGGTAATACAAAACCCACTAAATTTTCACAGTAGTCAGATGTTTGGGTTTTAACAAAACTTAGTGTTTATGTTATATATTTTGTCTTAGGATTCATTGACAAACCTATAACATAGCCCTTAAAAAACAAAATTGTTGTAGTAATTATTTAAAAAGGCCTCGGCTCAGGCCAACTATCTAAGCTGCAGCCGCTCTGCCTAGCCCAGCCGCCATGTTTCTCGGCTGGAGGCCACGTGCGAGCTGCACTAGAAACACCAGCCCTGCCACCCACTAGATGCCAGCATGAGAGGTGGCTCTGCCAATCTCCATCCAGTCTCCATCGCTCCTACATCTCTGCCCTCTCTCGCTCCTCCTCTTCCTTTTATCTCTTCCTCTCCTAACTCTTCCTCTTCCTTTTCCTCTTTCTCTCCTAACTCCTCCCACCTTAGCTCCTCCTACATATCACCCTTTCTGTTAAAATTTAAAAAAAAAAAACAACCCTTTTCTCAAAATACAATTAGAGCATAACTATACCAATTTGTATCAGTAAGGTACAAAATAAACCTAATACCCAGTCCATCATTTTGTTGACTAAACAGAACCTCTGTCATTTCTCCTAACTAAAAGACTTAGTTCTGAACCTGGCTTTTTTTTTTTGGCTTTAGAACGAATGCCATCTGAAAACCATCCTCTCAAAGTAAAGAGCTTTGGTTGGCTGAGACTATAAGTCTTCAACCCCATCAGAAATCCAGAATGACTGAATTAACTGAAGATATGGGAAGCACAAAACATGGCTTCCAAAACTTAGCCAATTTATATAGACCACTAGACACCTGGACAGTCCCTTACTTCAAAATGTTGGAGCATCTGGTCTTCAGCCTTCTGGCCCAGGATCATCTGACAGACCTAGTAATGCAGAATTTTTAAAGGCTGATTACTCTTTCTTGGCAGATGTAATCAGTCAACTATTCCACAAGTGTGTCCTTTTTCTGGACAGTATTTTGTCTGTAGATGAAAAGAGGCAATTCTTGCCTAGTGGCTGTCTCACCACAACTGGAGTAACTCCAAAGATGCTCAATTTCTTCTTAGAATTCAAGACAGGGAAGCTGTCAGGAGCAGACAGGTCTCTAATCAAAATGAACATTAATACAGAAATGTGTATAACATCATTTCTGTGGACTTCTGACATTTTGAAAACCAACTATCTATGTAAAGCAATCTGGACTGTTGTCCATTAACTCCTTTCTGCTATTTCTAATTAAAATCTAGAAAACACCTTAATAGTAAACTCAGAGCCATGCAATTTCTATAGGCGCTTAACTCACAGGCTAACTATCTCAAATCAGTTTTTAAAAAGTTAAAAAAGGACTGGGTCTAACCTTGTGTTCCTAAATGTGTTATATAGGCACAATGCCTAAGAGAGTAACAATATTAATCTCACTTTTATATCAATAAGAAACTTAAATTTGAAATCAAAGTTAATTTTGTACCATTTAAGAAATATAACTAATCGACTTCCGGTCTGGGCCCAGGCACGGAGCAGATCCCTGGTGGCAGCTCTGCACTGAACCTCACAAAACCCGGCAGAAGTGGGGCACCCAGCAGCTCTGACCCAGGCAGTATCTCTGGTAAGGAGACAGCAACACCCACCCCAAACAGGGAGTAACTGGGACCCACTGAGACCCAGGCTCCTTCCGGTCTGGGTCGGAGCTCCCAGCAGATCCCAGGCGGCAGCTCTACACCAAATCCCACAGAACCCAGGGGAAGCAGGGCTCCTAGGAGCTCTAACCCAAGCAGCTTCCTACGCAAGGAGGCAGCAACACTTGCCCCAAAATGGGAGTAACTGGGACCCACTGGGACCCAGGTACTCACTCCTGGCCCCAGCACTGGTTCCTTCCGGTTTGGGCCTGAACGCTCAGCAGATCTCAGGCAGCAATCCTGCACGCAATCTCACAGAACCCAGAGGAAGCTTGGCTCCCAGGAGCTCTAACTCGAGCAGCTTCTTAAGCAAGGAGGCAGCAACACCTGCCCCAAACAGGGAGTAACCAGGTCCCACAGGGATCCAGGAACTCACTCCTGGCCCAGAGCACTGGTTCCTTCGGTCCGGACCAAAGCACTAGCAGATCCTGGGCCCTAGCTCTAATCTCAGCAGCGACACCCAACCTAAACAGTTCTGACACAACCAAGAGAATAGGAAAGACAGGTTCCAGCCAGAGACAGCACAGGTAGCACCAAGGAGAACCAGATGGCAAAAGGCAAGTGCAAGAATACAAGGGCCAGCAACCCAGAACACATGTCATCATCAGAACCTAGTTCGCCCACATTAAGTCCTGAACTCCCCATATCACCAGGAAAGCAAGAGTCAGACCTAAAATCACTTTTAATGATGATGATGGAGGACTTTAAGAAGGACATAAATAACATTCTCAAAGAATCCGAGGAGAACACAGGTAAACAGGTAAAAGCCCTTAAAGAATCACAAGAGAACACAACCAAAAAGGTGAAGGATTTGTACAAAACCATCCAGGACATAAAAATGGAAATAGAAACAATAAAGAAATCACAAAGGGAGACTACTCTGGAGATAGAAAACCTAAGAAAGAAAGCAGGAGTCACAGACGCAAGCATCACCAACAGAATACAAGAGATAGAAGAGAGAATCTCAGGTGCAGAAGATATCATAGAAAATATTGACACAACTGTCAAGGAAAATGAAAAATGCAAAAAACTCTTAACACAAAACATCCAGGAAATCCAGGACACAATGAGAAGACCAAACCTAAGGATAATAGGTATAGAAGAGAGTGAAGAGTCACAACTTAAAGGGTCAGTAAATATCTTCAACAAAATCATAGAAGAAAACTTCCCTAACCTAAGGAACGAGATGCCCATAATCATACAAGAAGCCTACAGAACACCAAATAGACTAGACCAGAAAAGAAATACCCCCGACACATAATAATCAAAACACAAAATGCTCAGAACAAAGAAAGAATTTTAAAAGCAGTAAGGGAAAAAGGCCAAATAACATATAAAGGCAGACCTATCAGAATTACACCAGACTTCTCACCAGAGACCATAAAAGCCAGAAGATCCTGGACAGATGTCATATAGACCCTAAGAGAACACAATTGCCAGCCCAGGCTACTATACCCAGCAAAACTCTCTATTACCATAGATGGAGAAACCAAGATATTCCATGACAAAGCCAAATTTACACAATATCTTTCCCCAAACCCAGCACTACAAAGAATAATAGCAGGAAAGACCCATTACAAGGAGAGCAATCATACCCTAGAGAGAGCAAGAAAGTAATCCTCCTCCAACAAATCCAAAAGAAATAGCCACACAAACAATGCTTCCACTATTAGCAAAAATAACAGGAAGCAACAGTCTCCCCTCCTTAATATCTCTTAATGTCAATGGACTCAATTCCCAATAAAAAGACATAGACTAACAGACTGGATACGCAAACAGGATCCGACATTTTGCTGTATACAGGAAACTCACCTCAGTGACAAGGACAGACACTACCTTAGAGTAAAAGGCTGGAAAACAATTTTTCAAGCACATGGTCCTAGGAAACAAGCTGGAGTAGCCATTCTAATAGCGAATAAAATTTACTTTCAACTTAAAGATATAAAAAGGATAAGGAAGGTCATTTCATATTTGTCAAAGGAAAAGTCAACCAACATGAACTCTCAATTCTGAACATCTATGCACCAAATGCAAGAGCACCCACTTTCATAAAAGAAACCTTACTGAAACTCAAAGCACACATTGCACCCCACACAATTATAGTGGGAGACTTCAATACCCCACTCTCAGCACTGGACAGATCAAGGAAACGGAAACTAGACAGAGGTACAGTGAAACTAACAGAAGTTTTAAACCAAATGGACTTAACAGATATCTATAGAACATTTCACCCAAAAACAAAAGAATATACCTTTTTCTCAGCACCTCATGGTACCTTCTCCAAAATAGACCATATAATTGGTCACAAGACAGGCCTCAACAGATATAAAAAAATCGAAATAATCCTAGCAGATCACCATGGTCTAAAGCTGGTCTTCAATAACAACAAAGACAATGGAAAGCCCACACTCACATGGAAACTGAACAATACTCTACTCGTTGATAATAGGGTCAGGGAAGAAATAAAGAAAGAAATTAAAGACTTTCTAGAATTTAATGAAAATGAAGACACATCATACCAAAACCTATGGGACACACTGAAGGCAGTGCTAAGAGGAAAGCTCATAGCTCTAAGTGCATACAAAAAAGAAACAGGAGAGAGAACACACTAGCAGCTTGACAACACACCTGAAAGCTCTAGAACAAAAAGAAGCAAATACACCCAAGAGGAGTAGACAGCAGGAAATAATTAAACTCAGGGCTGAAATCAACCAAATAGAAACAAAGAGAACTATACAAAGAATCAATAAAACCAGGAGCTGGTTCTTTGAGAAAATCAACAAAATAGATAAACCCTTAGCCAGACTAATCAGAGGGCAGAGAGACAGTATCCAAATCAATAAAGTCAGAACCGAAAAGGGTGACATAACAACAGAAACCGAGGAAATTCAACAAATCATCAGATCCTACTACAAAAGCCTATACTCAACAAAATTGGAAAATCTGGATGAAATGGACAATTTTCTAGACAAGTATCAGTTACCAATGTTAAATCAGGAGCAGATAAACCATCTTAACAGTCCCATAACCGTGAAAGAAATAGAAGCAGTCATTAAAAGTCTCCCCACCAAAAAAAGTCCAGGTCCAGATGGTTTTAGTGCAGAATTCTATCAAGCCTTCAAGGAAGACCTAATACCAATTCTCTTCAAACTATTCCACAAAATAGAAACGGAAGGGACACTACCTAATTCATTCTATGAAGCCACAATCACGCTTATACCTAAACCACACAAAGATCCAACAAGAAAAGAGAACTTCAGACCAATCTCCCTTATGAATATCAATGCAAAAATACTGAATAAAATTCTCTCGAACCAAATCCAAGAACACATCAAAACACTCATCCATCATGATCAAGTAGGCTTTATCCCAGGAATGCAGGGTTGGTTCAATATACGGAAATCCATCAACATAATCCACTACATAAATAAACTCAAAGAAAAAGACCACATGATCATATCTCTTGACACTGAGAAAGCATTTGACAAAATTCAACACCCCTTCATGATAAAAGTCTTGGAAAGATCAGGAATTCAAGGTCCATACCTAAACATAGTAAAAGCAATATACAGCAATCCAGTAGCCAACATTAAACTAAATGGAGAGAAACTTGAAGCAATCCCATTAAAATCAGGGACTAGACAAGGCTGCCCACTCTCCCCTACCTGTTCAATATAGTTCTGGAAGTCCTAGCCAGAGCAATTAGGCAACAGAAGGAGATCAAAAGGATACAAATTGGAAAGGAAGACGTCAAAGTTTCACTATTTGCAGATGACATGTTAGTATACTTAAGTGACCCCAAAACTTCCACCAGAGAACTCCTAAACCTGATAAACAACTTTAGCAAAGTGGCTGGGTATAAAATTAACTCAAACAAATCAGTAGCATTCCTCTACACAAAGGATAAACTGGCTGAGAAAGAAATTATGGAAATGACACCATTCACAATAGTCACAAATAGTATAAAATACCTTGGTGTGAATCTAACCAAGCAAGTAAAAGACCTGTATGACAAGAACTTCAACCCCCTGAAGAAAGACATTGAAGCAGATCTCAGAAGATGGAAAGATCTCCCATGCTCATGGATTGGAAGAATTAATATAGTAAAAATGGCTATCTTGCCGAAAGCAATCTACAGATTTAATGCAATCCCCATCAAAATTCCCACTCAATTCTTTACAGAGATAGAAAGAGCAATCTTAAAATTCATTTGGAATAACAAAAAATAACAAAAAACCCAGGATAGTGAAAACTACACTCAACAATAAAAGAAATTCTGGGGGAATCTCCATCCCCGATTTTAAGCTGTACTACAAAGCAATAGTGATAAAAACAGCATGGTATTGGAACAGAGACAGTCAGGAGGATCAATGGAATAGAATAGAAGACCCAGAAATGAACCCCCATACCTATGGTCACTTGATCTTCGACAAAGGAGCTCAAACTATCCAGTGGAAAAAAGACAGCATTTTCAACAAATGGTGCTGGTCCAACTGGAGGTCAACATGTAGAAGAATGTAAATTGATCCATACTTATCTCCTTGTACAAAGCTCAATTCCAAGTGGATCAAGGACCTCCACATAAAACCAGCTACACTGAAACTAATAGAAGAGAAAATAGGGAAAAGCCTTGATCACATGGGCACAGGGGAAAAGTTCCTGAACAGAACACCAATGGCATATGCTCTAAGATCAAGAATTGACAAATGAGATCTCATAAAACTGCAAAGCTTCTGTAAAGCAAAGGATATTGTCAATAGAACAAAGCAGGAACCAACAGATTGGGAAAAGATCTTCACCAACCTTACATCTGATAGAGGGCTAATATCCAAGGTATACAAAGAACTGAAGAAACTAGATTCCAGACCATCAAATAACGCTATTAAAAAATGGGGTGGAGAGTTGAACAAAGAATTCTCAACTGAGGAAACGCGAATGGTTGAGAAGCATCTAAAGAAGTGTTCAGCATCCCTAGTCATCAGGGAAATGCAAATGAAAACAACACTGAGATTCCACCTCACACCAGTCAGAATGGCTAAGATCCAAAACACAGGCGACAGCAGATGTTGGCGAGGATGTGGAGAAAGAGGAACACTCCTCCATTGTTGGTGGGATTGCAAGCTGGTACAACCACTATGGAAAGCAGTCTGGTGATACCTCAGAAAATTGAACATAGTGTTACCTGAGGACCCAGCTATACCCCTCCTGGGCATATACCCAGAAGATATTTCAACATGCAACAGGGCCACATGCTACACTATGTTCATAGCAGCCTTATTTATAATAGCCAGAAGCTGGAAAGAACTCAGATGTCCTTCAACAGAAGAATGGATACAGAAAATGTGGTACATTTACACAATGGAGTACTACTCAGCTATTAAAAACAATGAGCTCATGAAATTCTTAGGCAAATGGATGGAGGTAGAAAATATCATCCTGAGTGAGATGACCCAATCACAAAAGAACACACATGGTATGCACTCACTGATAAGCAGATATTAGCCCAAAACACACAATACCTAAGATGCAACGCATAAACCTCATGAAACTCAAGAAGAAGGGGAAGACCAAAGTGAGGGTGCTTTTGTCCTTTTTAGAATGAGTATCAAAAGATTCAACCAGAGCTCCCAGGGTCTAAACCTCCAGCCTGAGAACAGACAGGGATCTGGAATCTAGTATTCTGGTGGCCTGCCTCTGTCATTTCTAATCCATATAATTTTGGGAGGTAGAAATATCTTAATCATCTCTTCTGAAAACACACAGACAAAAGCTTTTTCCCAAAACAGAATTTCCTTGAGCCAGTAGCCATAAAAACCTTTATCTTGACCTCTTTCCCAGAGGAAAAATATAGCCACAAAACTGAAAATCACACCCATCTTGAAAATAAAATCAACTTAATAACTAAAATACTGTATGTGCCTATTCTTTAGGCCTTCCCTATTTTGCCAAGCAGGAAAAGAACCCAGAATTCCCGTGGGGCCCACATTAGACAGAACCCAAGTCTCCTGTGAGGCAATATAACTTTATATCATTTGAATACATCTGATTTACACTATCTTTCTGTTTGGCCCTCTGCCTAGAGCAGTTTTATATTTATACCATCTATCTGTTTGACTCTGTACTCCAGAGCAGCTTCCACTTGTATACTGTACTCTCTACTCAAGAGCCGGTGACAATTTTCCCTATCTACGTTCCAAACCGCAGGCGATAATCCCCATGTGATTCAGACAAAATCTGTTTATAAATCTTTCCTAAAAGCAAATAATCCCTATTTTAATTTACAGACACTGTATTCTCTATTCTAGAGTCAGCTACTTTCTTCTGTTCCTAACAAAAAGCAACTTGCATTTCCCCACAGCCAGGGAGTTCAGCTGCAGTTTTTTGTTCAGGGCTCCCAGGCTAAGAGTCACGTGAGTCCTATCAGCGCCAATCACTCACTCACTTTTTTTGTTTGTTTGTTTTTGTTTTTTGAGACAGGGTTTCTCTGTATAGCTCGGGCTGTCCTGGAACTCACTCTGTAAACCGGGCTGGCCTCGAACTCAGAAATCCGCTGCCTCTGCCTCCCAAGTGCTGGGATTAAAGGCGTGTGCCACCACTGCCTGGCTCACTTTCTTTTAAAAAAAGAAAAAAATACAACTTTTACTCTCAGGTGAATAGACTTAAATTTCTAGTGAATTCGTGCCTGAAGTTGGTGTGCCACTTTGTTGTATTGTAGTAATTATTTTAAAAGCCTCTGGTTCAGGCCAACTATCTAAAATGCAGCCGCTCTGCCTAGCCCAGCCGCCATGTTTCTTGGCCAGAGGCCACGGGCGTGCTGCAGCTAGAAACGGCCACCAGAAACACCAGCCCTGCCACCCACTAGATTCCAGCATGAAAGATGGCTCTACCAATCTTCCACTCTGTCTCCACAAGGCAGGGCATTGCCTAGACCATTCCGCCATCCATGCGGGCCCAGTAAGAGAATGAGACTCTAATTCTTATAGATTAATCAAAGCTTATATATTTGACAATGATCAGTAACAAGATACCCATACAATCAGAAGTGTAACCCAATACCCAACCTAGGTATACCAACTACCTTTGACTGCTACAGACACATGAACACCGGTCTCCATCGCTCCTACATCTCTGCCCTCTCTCGATCCTCCTCTTCCTTTTATCTCTTCCTCTCCTAACTCCTCCTCTTCCTTTTCCTCTTCCTCTTCTAACTCCTCTCACCTTAGCTCCTCCTATACAAAATCATCCTGATAATCTCTTGTTCTTGCTATAAAATATACATTACACCGTCTACTTATGCATATTGTTTTATTTGATCTCACAGTAGTAAAGGTGAGGTAGATATGTAAGTCCCCAGTCTGAAAATTAAGAAATGAAGGAGTAAAGAATTGAAATGACTTGTCCTAGCTCCAAACAGCCAATGAAGATCAGAAGTTCATTTCAGATCTATCTTTATGTTACAGAACCACATAAACTGAGCTGGTTAGAGAAGCTTCTGAGAGTATTGTCCATATGAAGAAGTGGCAAATTTGGGTTATCAGTCAGCATACAGTTCCCAAGAGTGAATTTTGGTTAGTGACACTTTCACTCTTCTTCCAGAATGAGGCTTAATAATTACTGCAACTTGGCAGACTGCTCTGTAGCCTGGGATTATTACAGGAAGTGAGAGCATGCTGAGCTCCAAGGACAGGGTTATACGAGACCTGGGTGGAGTCTTAAGGCTGTCCATTCCTACAAAATAAATTAATCCTATTCCAGCAGATGACTCACTATTGCACATCTGAAGACAGCAAGGATTAATAACAGTCCAAGTCATTTGGCCAATGTAACAGTCAATGTGGGTCACCTTGTAAATCTCAGACCAATACCCCGTCCTTCTTACCAAGTCCATAGGCTCAAATTATTTCTATCTTTTTTATTTTTACTGAGTTCCAGCTCTCATCAGCAACAAAATTTGAATGCCAAAAGCCAATTGGGAAATGCCAAAATAAAGATTTTGTTGTTGTTGTTGTTGCTTTGTTTTGTTTTTAAGACGCTAGTGCACAATGCTCTCCCAAGACCAGTCCACCTACATCCAAGTTAAGCAATATAGACAGGGCCTATTGTTTGCTACCATTTCAAATGTGAACTTTGGGCACTGGGAGCTGGCTGAGTTAGTAAAGTGTACTGTGAGAGTATGAGAATTTAAGTTCAGATCCCAGCACCTACATAAAAAGTAGCTTCTACCGGTAATCCTAGATTGATGAGGTTTTAGTGGCCAATCAATGTACCAAATCAACAGACTTCAGGTCCCTAGAGACCTTATGCTGGGAAGACTTGCCATCAAGTTAATTGATTGGAAATTTTCCTGTATCTCTATATTTCTATTTCATCTATAACTACGTTACATGTATATTTATATTTCTATCCGTATTTATATTATCTGTATATGTACATGCATGCATATAGCCAAAGTATATATATGGTGTCAGACAAAAAACCAAAACAACAACAACAACAACAACAACAACAACAACAAAAAAACCACTGAAAGAGTCTGAGCATGCACACAGAAATCAGGAAACCAAGTTGCAACCTCATTTTAGAATGTGGAGGGTCCATCGGATTTATTCTTTGGGGTAGGTTAGATACAAATGATAGATGAAACTAGAGAGAAAGATTGCTTTTTAAGAGGATGGAGTTAGCAAGCTTGATTAAAATATAATGTTCAACCTTGAAACACAATTTCTGTCTTTCATGTCAAAAATGCATCCAATTGGAGAGAATTTCAGTCTCAGTGCTTCATAACTACCATGAAATAAATGGGTGACCCAAATCATACAGATACCTCACAAATGACTACTCATGGAAAGCTTAATTTACTTTTCTCTTGAAAAATGTCTCAATCTCATTTGGACAGAAATGGAAAATGACATTTGAAACTTTAATCCTTTAATATGTAGTCTGGTTCTCTCCAAAGGTTGCAAGGTTTCCAAGTTCTGGAATTCATAACTAAGCAAGCATATGGAAACAGAATGTTCTCCATATCTTGGCATCTCAAGTATTGTCAGAGTAGACTGTCTCTTACTGACACTGTGCAGAAGCATACATGCAGGCAAACCATCCCCATGTGCCATATTCTTGGCCAAGACAAACCCTTTCTTCTCTTAAAATGCATCTCCGTTCTAGGCCCAGCACATTCAGAGCTAAGAGTTCCCCTCCAAGCCTTTGACCTTGCTACCTCCTCTACCCATACAAAAATCTCCTCCTTGATTTTCTTTTGGGACCCATCTCTGATTCTACCATCTCATGAAGTTCTCTGACATTACTCCAGGCAGTAGGTAATCCCTCCAATTTCTCATGACTTATGGGACTTAGTTGCATCACACAAGCTGAAAGTCTGCTGGTGTCACAGTCCCCATACACTATGCTTCAGCCAATTACTAATCATAAAATTGGAACTTCAACAGCTTAACTCTTTCATGAATCCCTCAGAGATAAGAGTGATTTCAAAAGGCTGAGTTAGTTGCAATTTGGAGCCCTTCATTTTTCCTTTTGTGGGATGGTTTAAATTCCTTTGCATTTGAGTTACCTCGCTCAAGATGATATTTTCTAGTTCCATCCATTTGCCTGCAAAATTCATGATGCCCACATTTTTAATAGCTGAATAGTATTCCACTATGTAAATGAACTACATTTTCTTTATCCATTCTTGGTTGAGGGACATCTGGGTTGTTTCCATCTTCTGGCTATTAAGAATAAGGCTGTTACGAACATGTGTCCTTGTGGTATGGAAGAGCATCTTTTGGGTACATGCCCAGTAGTAGTATAGCTGGGTCTTCTTCAGTTAGAACTATTGCCAATTTTCTGAGGAACTGCCAGATTGATTTCCAAAGTATTGTACCAGTTTGCAATCCCACCAGTAATGTACAAGTGTACTTCTTTCTTCACATCCTTGAGTACTCACTGATAAATGGATATTAGCCCAAAAGCCCATGATACAATTCATAGACCAGGATTCACTTTAACAAGAATGAAGGCCCAAGTGAGGATGTTTCAGTCCCACTTAGAAGGGGAAACAACATAATCTCAGGATGCAGAGGGAAGAGGGGTGTGGGTGGGAGAGAGGAGGGGGGGGGGAGGGGGAAAGGTGGGTAGGATCAAGTATGGGGGCAGACAGGAGAGAAGTCCAGAGGGCCAAGAGAATAAAATGAAAATATGCAGCTGTAGAGGGTGGGGGTGACTCAGAGCCTGGGATGGGAGAGGTTCTTAGAACTCAATGGGGATGACCTTAGCCAAAAACGCCCAACAGTGGAGAGATGGAAGAGACTACCTTCAGGGTCCCTAGTGGAGGGATGGAGCCACATACCCATCTTCAAAAATTTTGTCCCAGAATCGTTCCTGTCAGAAGGAAATGCAGGGACAAAAATGGAGCAGAGACTGAAGGAAAGGCCATTCATTCAGTGACAGGCCCAACTTGGGATCCATCCCATGCACAGGCACCAAACCCTGACACTATTACTGATATTGTGTTATGCTTGCAGACAGGAGCCTAGCATGGTCGTCCTCTGAGAGGCTCTACCAGTAGTTGACCAAAACAGATGCAGAGACAGACAGCCAAACATTGGATGGAGATTGGAGAGTCTTATGGAAGAGTTGAGAGAAGGATTGAGGGACCTGGAGGGGACAGGAACTCCACAGAAAGACCAACAGAACCAACTAACTTGGACCCTTGGGAGCTCCCAGAGACTGAACCACCAACCAAAGAACATACATGTGCTGGTCCACGGCCCCTGGCACATATGTAGCAGAGGACAGTCTTATCTGACCTCAGTGGGAGAAGATGTACCTAATCCTGTAGAGACTTGATGCCCAGGGAGGGGGGATTCAGGAGTCTGTGAGGTGGGAGTGGGTGGGTCCATGAGTGAGGGGTGGGTGGGGAGCAGAGAACATGCACAGCATGCCAGTGGTACAATGCCTGGCCAAGTGTAGTGGTGAGAGGTGGATGTTTGGATTTCTCTATAAAAGGTAGCACAGTTCAGGGTACATAGTGAGAAAATAAATCATGAATAAATTAAGGAGTATATTTCATGTGTGGATGTGTATCAGATCTGCCTTCAGTGTTGCCAATCTTGTGTTTTGAGACAGGATTTCTCACTTGGAGCTTTTGGAGTAGGCTAACCAACTGGCTAGTGAAGCATCAAAATTCACTTGTCTCTGTGTCACCAATGCAGTGATTTCAAGCACATTTGGCTGCGCTTGGCTTTCTTTCTGTTCATTCTTTCTTTTGTTCTTTCTTTCTTTCCTTCTTTTCTTTTTCTTTCTTTCTTTCTTTCTTTCTTTCTGTCTGTCTGTCTGTCTGTCTGTCTGTCTGTCTGTCTTTCTTTCTTTCTTTCTGTCTTTCTTTCTTTCTTTTTCTGTTTTTTGACATGGGTTCTGGGGAGTTGGACTGAAGTTCTCATGTTTATCCAGTAAGTACTTTAATAACTTGAACAATCTCTCTAGCCCCTAATGGATGCATTTTCAGTGTAACATTTCTGAGTATCATGATATAAAATAATAATTCTGGAATTAGAAAGTTGGATGAGAACTTAAGAAGTCATGTTATTATGGAGTATTTACTGGTGTGAGAATATGTTCAGAATCATATTTAAGAAACTATATCCCTAAAAGCAGTTTCTAAACTAGAATATTTGGATCTGAATATATTTGCATACATATATGTGTATGTACATCGCTCTATTTATCTATTTACCTATCTATCTACACATTTTTTTCTTTTCTTTTTCATAATATTTTGATTGATTATTTGGGAATTTCACACCATGAACTCTGATCACACTAACTTTCCAGTCCTCTTAGGTATGACACCCACCTTGAGACCTCTCCCACCCACCAAAAGAAAAATAAAATCAAGTCCAATTTGCGTTGTCTATATACTCACTGGAGCACAATCAAACTCCCAGTTGTCAGTCCCTTAAAGAAAACTGAGTCCTTTCTCACCCACACCTCCATAAGTAACCATCAATGTGGAGAGCTATACTTTATCATCCTTATCACAATTTTTAAAGATTTATTTATTTATTTTATGTATATGAGTACACTGTCCCTGTCTTCAGACACACCAGAAGAGGGCATTCAATTCCATTACAGATGGTTGTGAGCCACCATGTGGTTGCTGGGAATTAAACTCAGGACCTCTGGAAGAGCCGTCAGTACTCTTAACTGCTGAGTCATCTCTCCAGCTCACTTATCACAATTTTAAGAGTTCTCCTCAATGGCTTTCTGTCTGGGCTGTTAATTTTTTGGAGGGGCATGGTAAGGGTAGGTGTTGTTACGGAAGCCTGTATGTCCTTCTTTCTCAACCGTGAGTCTGCAGTCATCAACACCATGGCAAAAGTAGCTTCCCTGACCTTACATTCAGCAGGAACATGGATCGTAGACTTCCAAATGTTCTCTGGCATCAGCATGTGGCACAGATGTCAACATGATCTCCATTTGGCAGTACAGACCACAAACATCAACACGGCCCTCTGCTGCAGCATAGGTCACAGACACCATCATAGCCCTCAGTGGCAGTAGGGCCCACAGACATCAACATGGCTTCAGCTGGAAGCACAGAGCATAGACATTAACTCAGGCCACTGGTAAACATGGCCCAAGGTGCTGTAAGCCTGGAGACATCCACATGAACTCCAGACGTCAACACAGCCCTGGGCGGTGGACCATGTACACCAAAGTGACCTCCAGGGACAGCATGTACCATAGAGGTCTTTCAGGAGGTCCAATCCAAAAAATGAACCATTTTCACCTCGGATATCCTGTTGTTGCTCAGAACCAGAATTCAATGGCTGGGCAGAATGTTTTTGGGGGCTGAGTCTGTACAAGCCCCAGGCTGGTGCACACCATCCTGTCGACTCTACTCAGCAATGACATGTGCCCTTGTCCACCACAGCCTTCTCTTACACCTGTCACCACTGTCGTGTCTCTAGTTCTGCCTCTCTCCACTGAGAAATTACCACTCAGTTTCTTCATCTCTCCCATCTCTCCACCGCATATCCACCTATTTGTTCGTCTCAGTGGTATTGGAAACTAAAGTATGTCACATAGATTTTTTTTTTCCTTAAACAGCTTTACATGCAAATATTTATTGCAGCAAGTTGTTGGTCTGGTTCAAGGTTTATGGTTTCTGAAGCATCATAAATACTAGGCCATTGTTGAGACTTGTCTTGAGACTTGCCCAGAATCAGGGTGATGTTGCAGCTAGGCACAGTGTCCGGGGGCAGCTTCTTCTACGTGTTATTGATGCCAGCAGCCCCAAGGCTTATTGGCCATGACCTTTGTGCTTGTAGCCTGCCAGCTGAGAAGCAGCATGCAAAGGGTATAGATTCATCAGTCTTTGCTGCACATGCGTATCGCTCTGTTCAGCGATCCTTTCCACTTTTTTGAGTCCACTTTGTAAAAGCATCTTCCCATAAGACTTGCCTTCTTTCTTGGTTGTTACAGAGCTTTTGGTGGGCTCCTCAGACTCCTTTTTTTACCTCTGCATCACCTTTCAACACCTCCATTAATCTCTGAGATGCCTCGAAGCTCCCCAGCAGGTGTGGGTGGCCTTGCCATCTATCTATCTATCTATCTATCTATCTATCTATCTATCTATCTATCTATCCATCCCATCCATCTATCCATTGTTCAATTGCATCAAAACCTAACAGTGATTATCTCTGATTAAGAGGTTTGCAGGGGTTTGTGTGTGTATGTGTGTGTGCGTGTGCGTTTGTGTGTGTGTATAGGTGCATGTATCCCTGTCCACACCTATAGAAACTAAATTGGATATGCTGTGCTGTCACTTTGTGCTTTATCCCTCTGAGACAAAATCTCCTATTGAACCTGAAGATCAATGTTTTTGGCCAGGCTGGCAACAGTAAGTACCAATGATCTTCATTCTGCCTCCTCTTGCTCCCAGTGCTGGGATTACAGCTAGCTATAGATGGTCAAGTCTGGCATTGTTAAATGTGTATTCCTAGAATCTGAAGTCAACTTCTTATGCTAACACACCAAATGATGCTATCCTCTGAGTCATCTCCGCAGCCCAAATTGCAACCTTATCTCAGTTTTTTTTTGGTTTATCTGTATTAATTTTTCCAGTAAAAATAGATGCAATATATAGTGAAATTATGGTGTGCTGGTTGGCTTCTGTAAGCTTGATGAAAGCCTAAATATATTTGGGAAGAAGGCATCTTTACAAAATACCTCTATAAGACTGACCTGGAGGAAAATCTATGGTGATACTGTTTTGGCTGACGTGGGAGGAGCAAGCTTTGATCACATCAGTGATGGAGAAAGATCTGAGAGTTTTAAGATGAAGTAAACCCTTTCCTCTCCATGTTGCTTTTGGTAATAGTGTTTTATCAAAGTAATATAAAACTTAACTAAGATATGTGGATACAGATAGAAGTTGGGAGGTAGAGAAAAAATTCATTTTAGGTCCATGGAATTATGAGACCTTTCTTAGTCCTTGAATTCATGGTGTGGTTATTGCTTTACTGTCTTTAAAAATGAAGGTTCCAATGTATAGAAATTATATTCTATCCTATGCTTTTTAGTAGATTAAATTCATTTTCAGTCAATAATTAAATAGTGTGTTCTTGAAGGACAGTATTATGAGAAGGGTCTACTCTTCACCATCTAGAACTGTCTGGATAATCAGAATAGAGAATAGACCATACATTTACTACCCTGCTGATTGGCTTCATTCTCGAAGTTACTGCTTCTTTTAATTCTGGTCCTTAGTGACAGGCAGACCCTTCAGAATTTCTGAATCTTCCTACCACTTTGGAAAGTGAGAAGCTCTTGCCATGGTAGTCAGGAAGAACCAAAGTCTTGCTCTTAGGCATGGCTCCATTTGGCTTCTCATTATATAAGGCTAGAAGTACAGTCTTCAGGGTTGTGAGTACCCAGGCAGGCAGATCCCTTCTCCCCATCTCTTCTCTGAGCAATTGTCCTTTCCTAAAATATACTTCCTCTTCCAGAGTACATTTTCTTGGTGACAAGCTCAGGATTGGAATGTGGAACTCTGACCCACAATCCACGGGACCACTCAGATTAAGACAGTAGAGAAGAAATTGGGACCAAGGCCAAAGAACAGATTGAAACTACCTTATTATTTTCTCTATTGTCCTTAGGGATAGCTGAGCACATGCTCACAGCAGTGGCTTGGGTTTTAGATTGTCCTCCAGTTAACAAGAACAGAATTGTTGAATGCTTTATGTATCTGAAACCTGTGTGATAGAGGTATAGCAGTAAATGATGTAGATACTATGTTCATATTCTGCTGTGAGGTCTCTCTAGAATCTCAAGATAACTTTCCAAATCTGAGCAAACAAAACAAGACTAGGCAAGTGAACTCTGGAGTGATGACTGGCTGAACATGTTCCACATTTCTCTACAGTGTGGCCTTGCTCTTTAATCTTGGTTCTTTGTTTCATTGAGAGTGTCTCTGCCTCTAGGAAATATGCATTTTCACCACAAACACTTGCTCTGCTCCATTTATCACCATCTTGTCCTTATGAAATTGTCCCAATGACCAGACTTTCAGATTTCTAAGAGGGGAAGTACACACTGCCTAACTTTCACGGTGAGATGAATGAAAGTGTATTCTTGTTAACCACACTTGGGGGCAGAATTTTCTAGTAATAGTAAAACTGAATGGCACTGAAAATTAGGCACTTTCTACTAAAGAAGTCTTTTTTTGTAAAATATAACTTTTTGGTTTACATCTGATTTATATTTGAAGTTCTGACTATATTTATATCTAACAAGTGAGCTTTCAGCAAAAACTTAACTAAGGTGTGCCCCCTATTTAGCAAAGATTTCCCCCATATTGGCTTTAAAAATGATGGATATCAGGGGTAAAATTGAACCACTTATCAGTTTTCGTTTGCTGTGAGTTCTAGGTATGTGTCTCTCTGTGTGTAAAGTATTTTATTTCATTTTCAATTATGTGTGTATGTCTGAGTGTGGGTTTGTACAAGTGAGTGCAGTGCCTGTGGAGGCCAGCAGAGGGCATCGGATCCCCTGGAGGTGTAGTTAACAGGAGGTTGTGAGCTGGCAGACATGGGTGTTGGGAACTGAACTTGTGTGTTCTGTAACAGCAGTATGTGCTCTTAACCACTGAATCATCTCTCCAGCCTCAGAGAGGTTTTTACTCTGAAGAGAGAGCTGTTTTGTTGAGAGAAGTTGGCCTGCAGCTCATGATGCTTTAACGAATCCCCTGGCATTGAAATCCAAAAGATTTTTTATTAAGCTTTGGAGCTTTTGGAGTTTTTGCTGAACTGAAGTCAGCGCTGGTAGAATGTCCCCTAGCTGCATGCCCTGATATGCACAGCCTCTTGGTATATTGTCTTAATGGCTAGAGGAACAGCCTCCTGTTCCTCCCCACCGTGACTGTCACTGCTTCAGAAATGCCCCAAAATGGCACTAAATGATGTGCAAACACACCAGATGGATTGCTAATCTCTTTCTATGGCTTCTTAATGGTGCATTCACAGCCCCTTGGAGCAAACTCAATTTCTCTCTGTGCACTCTATTTCCACTTTTGCAATTTCAGAAGAAATCATTTTGGCAAACATATTTTGTGACTTGGATGAGAGGTAATTTATACAATTGCTTACCTACTACAACACCAAGCAGCAACTTCAGTCACAAGAGGATGGATACCTATTCATCAATCACAGCTGAAACACATAAAAGAGCGGAACCTTTGTATGTAGCCAAGAATGAAGGGACTACTCTGGGAAAATCTTGTTTCTTTGGGTGGGGAGAGCAGCAAATAGCATAAACCAAAGTCGGCACTTTGGTGAGGTTTGTTGTTTTGTTTTTGTTTTTATTGTTTTTAAAACAGAGTCTCTTTGTTATATAGCTCTATTTGTCCTAGAATTTTCTATGTAGACCAGGCTGTCCGCAAATTCAGAGACCCACCTGCCTCTCCCCTGAAGTACTGGGATTAAAGGTGTGCACCACCATGCCCAGCCAAAGCCAATACTTTGCATTTTAACTTTAGGTTGCCCATTCGGTCTTAAAGAACTTCATATGAGAAGGCAGGGTGTGGATAGGTGGCGCTTGCAGCAAAAGCAGGTACATGGCTGCAAGGTCAAAGTCAGCTTAGAATACATAGAGATTTCCAGGCAACCCATGGCTCTGAAACAAGAACTTGTCAATAAACAAATAAAAGAACTTCAAATGAGCCCAACTGAGAGCCTAAAACTTGAATTGAACAAATGCCACAGAGCTAAGAGCAAGCATTGCCAGGCCATCTGGGATAGGGATGTAGCTGTGGCTCTTGGGCAAAGGGGTCATGATGAGACATGGTCACTTCCATAGTTGGACTAGTTGCCTCCGTCCCTGTGTCTGTTTGGTGAGGGGACCCATGGGTACTCTCAAGGGAATCCTTCATTTACTCAGATGTTATTTTATATTTCAGACCAAGTACAGATTTTTAAGAATTTAAAGTTGTATGTATACACACTCTCTCCTCTTTTCTCTTTCTCTTTCTCATATGCGCGCGCGCACACACACACACACACACACACTTTGGACAGAAGAGCTCCTATCTCAGGGTAGGAAAGTGTTTGTTTTAGGCCAGTGGTTCATGACTATGACTGCCCATTAAAGTGATGCGAATCTTAAACATCTCAAATGCTCCAGATAGTTGAAATCATAACCTCTAGGCTTAGGATTCAGAAGCCAGGAATTTTTTTAGCTCCTCCAAGTGGTTGAGATGGATGAAGGCAGTGGGCTTTTATGATCAGTGCAGAGTGGAGTCATCTGGTGATTATTAATAGCATATGAGAGGATCATGGATTATAGAGGCATACCTTTCCATACATGCATGCAATGGACTTTGTTCATATGCATCCCCATGATTACCTTTCTTATCATTCTCTCTTCTCTCCTCTTTTCCCCTTTCCATATCCATAAGAGTTGGGAAATATTGTTGAAATGAATCGTTGGGGCCTGAATTTGGTAGAGTTAGTGCTTGCCTGGCATGTATGAAATCCTAGGCTTTCTCTCCAGTCCCACATAAATCTCTACATGGTGACTCAGGCCTGTAATTGAAGCACTAGGTACATGGAATGGATTAAAAATTTAAGGTATAGGACTGGAGAGATGGCTCGGCAGTTAAGACTACTAACTGTTCTTCCAGAGGTCCTGAGTTCAATTACCAGCAACCATATGAGGGCTCACAAACCATCTGTAATGGGATCCCTCTTCTGGTGTGACTGAAGACAGCTACTCTACAGTATACTCATATAAATAAAATAAATAAATACAAATTCAAGGTCTAGCTGTGACTCAGACCATTGGGGAGATGGAACCAGAGGAGATCACCTCCTGTAGCCAGGCAGGAACCCCAGTGGAGCCATAGAGACACCAACTCACCCACAAAACCTTTGCTCAAAATTTATCCTATCTACAAGAAATGCAGGGATGGGGGATGGAACAGAGACTGGGGAATATCTAAGCAATAACAGGCCCAATAGAGACTCATCCAATCTTTGGCCCTATTAATGATACTCTGTTATGCTTGCAGACACGAGTCTAGCATGGGTTGGACCTAGGCCTTCCCACACATACGGAGCAGATATGCAGCTTGGTCTTCATGTAGGTCCTGAACAACTGGAGAAGGGGACTATCCCAAAAGCTGCTGCCTATCTGTGGTATATGTTCTTCTAGCTGGGCTGCCTTGTCTGGCCTTAGTGGGAGAGGATACGCCTGGCTTCACAGAGACTTGAAGTCCCAGGGTAGGGGATGACCAGGGGAGCCACATCCTCTTGTAGAAGAAGGGTATGGAGGAGGATTGTGGGAGAGGGTGATAGGAAGGGGGGGCAGGGAGAGGAATGTAAAGTGAATAAAAAATAAATGAAAGAAAGAAAGAAAGAAGAAAAGAAAGAAAGAAAGAAAGAAAGAAAGAAAAGAAAGAAAGAAGAAAGAAAACTATCAATAACCCCTTGAAATCATTCCCGTTTTCTGTATCTAAGTACTCGCCTAGCAGAGGTACTTCAGATTCTTAAGCATTGGTGGTTCACTCAGTGCTCAAAATCCCAATGTAATGACTAAAAAAAATTCCATTTATAGAAGGCATCCGTCTTGGTTCCTCATAGCCATTTGTCTCAGATTCAACTTCCTGCATGACGTGTTCCCTGTAACCCTGACTCAGTGACCTCCCCTCAGAAATATGCAGCCGTGACTATCTGCTTTGTTATGATATGACTAACTGCTATTTTTGCTTCTATAACCTGCTTGTGTAGACATTCAAGGTCCTTTTTGACATTACCATGACTACCTAATCTTGGCAGAGCAAAATGGTCCCTGGCTTGCTTGTGCAGATATGCAAGGGCTCCTTGAGGTTTTTACCTTTAAAATCCCTTCCCTCACCTGACCCCCAGTCTTCATGGGGCAGTTTCTAATTTGGCTCAGAGTTTGCTGTCTTTCTAGTGGTCTCAATAAATATAAATTATTAAAATCAGCATTGAGCCTGTGTTCCTTTCCCAGGGTCTCAAACTCCATAATACTACCATCAGGTATAAACCCTTATTCCTCAAAGAAGATCTGACACTCTATCAATTCCCTTATGTTGCTACTGAAAAGATCTGACTACCCTAAAGCACCTTGTTTAAAACTCTGCTTAAAAACAGTTCAGAAATTTCATAGTAGCTCAATCTCCTAAAAATGTAGACCAAGACCCATGACATTGACTTCATATGGAGAACCAGGGGAGGAAATGAATCACCATATCTTTCCTGCAGATACCTCCTTTTCCACCTCCACCCAGAGCCATGGAAAGGCGGTTCTTACCCCTGAGGACCTCTAGCCCTGAGACTCTGCCACAGACTGGTTTAATTTTGTGCTTCTCATTGCTCAAAGGCTAATTAAGGATGAAAAGAAATCATCCTCAAAACAGTCATTTCTTTTTTAAATATTGGAGTTTCTGGATAGAAGGAAAGTAAGACTAAATGAAGATGAAGTCAGGAACCAATTTCGCCTTTATTCAGAGTGGGGAGAAGAGCTGCATACCTAAGACAAGAATGTTAATTCCCCACCAGTTGCTCACAGGAAGCAGCAAACATTTCCAAAGAGACGAGGAAGAAACTGTTTCAGGGCATCTTCAAGAGGGCAAGAAAGTGATCAGATGAGCAACAACAGAAATCCTCCACGACACCTGAGCAATGCATGACTGAAGGGGACCTTCTGTCAGGACTGGAGAATGTTCTCCTGGATCTGAGGCTCTGCTCTGTGTTCACTGGTGGAATGGAGAGTCCAGAATGACAGTTTCTCTGTTTAGTATGTCTGTCATCACTTGTGGGTTTCCTACACTGTGGCAAATTGAATTTGAAATGACCCAGAAAATTTCTACAGTGAGTAAGCTATCCTACATAGTGAAGTGGAGAAGACAACAAATGAAATGATTTTACAGATTTACAGTGACCTGTGGGGGAAAAAACAAGAACAGGTTATTGTTTGGTGTTGAGAGACAGTGACACTAGCTGCATTGTAAAGGATGGTCATAAAACCAATTTCTCTGGACTTGAGCTCTGACTTGAATGCTGGAAAGAAAGAAGCCTTACAGAGTTCTTGGAGGGAACATTTTTCAAGACATAGAGTAGAATTCCAAGGGTTTGATGAGGAAATTGCTGCATGCAAGAGCAGGGAGGAGGCTAAAGGATCTGGGATAAAACAGCATTGTCACATCTGGAAAAGCAAACATTTGCACTAGATGTCCACTCTGATTGGACCAGCATGGGCCATAGAATAGAATGTGTTAACTGGATGTACTGAGGTCACATGGTATTCATCTGGAAACAGACATGGGGAGAGTAGCTGAAATCAGGTTTACCAGACACATCTGGTTCTCCTAGTAGACTGCTGGGTGATGAGAAGACTTTACGAAGCAGGAGGCTAAAGAGTTCAGACCCAGAGTTAGACATTTTGACCTGCAGGTGTACAGGAGAGCCCTTAAAGGGCGCTGGAGTCTATTGCTTTGGAATAAAGTCCCGCAGGTTTCCAGGAAGTGAGGAAAATAAGGAAGGACTTGGAAACTGAAAGACTGAGGAAACCCATCCACTCATAGAGGATCTTCACAATGCAGCCGTGCCTCTGCTGTCAGCCCTGCGCACACAGGGCACAGCCAAGTAGGAATACGGCACTCTTGTGTTCAGCGAGAAAGGGAGTGTTGGGAGGGAAAGTCTTGACCATGGAGACTAAAGTTCATGGAACACAGGGTGGAGGCAATGCAAGAATACAGAGGATGCCTCAGAACACCCTGTTCCACAGCTATCAGGTCAGGATGGCTCTGGGCATGTTTTCAGATGTGACAGTCAACTGACTTGGGTCTCTCATAGGATGAGAGAAGTAAAGCATTCATCTAAGGTCACCACTTGAAGTATGTGAAAAAGAAAGGGTTTGGGCCTTTACAGGAGTCATGTGGACACCTGATGTGGACAGAAGTGCCCCTAACATGCATAGCATGACTCCACCTAACCCAGCTGTCCCTATCTTGTGCAGACATTTTAACTAATGGAATCACAGGTAGGTGTGAGCCTTTCCCCCCAACAGCTCACCTCTTCGTACATGGACTATGGGAGTGGGAGCCAAGCTCTGAGGTCCCTAGTGAACAGAGGGCCTGAGTCCCTTCATAGTCAAGCTGAGAGCTGGAGGGTGACCTGAGGAAGCCTCACTCCAGGTAGAGGTTCAGCAAATTATGCACCTTCCCAGAGCACCAACAGACTGGGTTGGATGAATCACACTTGTGGCCCTTCTGGGTTCGGAGAATCTGTAGGAGCCAGGCACTGGCTTCCTTGATTATTACACAGTACCACAGTCATCTGGAGTCAAGGTGAGGGCTCCCAATGGTCTGGAGATAGTCTGATCCACACAGAGGGACTGAAATGAATGAAGCTGCTCCCCTGAGGTAAGCCTGAAATGAGGATGTGACCCTCTGGCATGCATGAGTCCCCAGCTCCATTGTGCATCCCAGGACTCTGCACACGGGTGATGATTTCTGAGATTTCCTGAATAGATAGGGCCCTGGTCTATTTCAGGGACAATATGAGAACAGGGAGTGGATTATGGAAGGCCCAGCCCAGATACACAGGCCTTGCTTGATCCAGCAGCAGCCATGAAGATGTTCCTGCATCTACAGGGGTCTGACTTGTCAGGATAAGCCCTGTGTAGATCTTTCTTTCCCCAAACTCATCCATGATTTGGAGACCATTTTTTTTTTCTGGAGTTGAGGACCAAACCCAGGGCCTTGTGCTTGCTAGGCAAGCACTCTACCACTGAGCTAAATCCCCAATCCCTTGGAGACCATTTTGTGAGCCTGGAGCTTGGAGGAAGCCTCTCTGACTGCCCATCTCTTACCTTTTAGCATCCATGTCCTGGTTCCCGGGAAACTAAACCATTTTGTGAGGTTTCTGGAAGGAAGATGTCCTTGCCTTGCTTTCTGAGTGGAGATGAGTGCTTAAGGAGGAAAGATATGGACCTTGCAGGAGAGCTGGTCACCAAATGAGGCAGCTGGTGCCTGAGGTCAGCCTAAAAACAAGTGGAGTCCACATTACATTTCCTTGACTAGGCACTCTGGAAGGCACCAGGTTCAGGCTTTCCTGAGGGAAGGGCTGCCTATATAGCAGGAAGTAGGGCCTGAGAGTGGACTGGGGAAGGTCAGCTGTGGTTAAAGGGATCCCACGAATATATAGTTCAGACAGTGTGGAGTGTGGTCTTGTGGAAATGAGCCCCTTCCCCTCCCTCTAGTCTGTGGGGGTGGAAATCAGCCCAAGGATTCTATCTTTAAGGTTCCCAGAGAGGAGGGGACAAATGCTTTTCTTGGTCAATATGCAAATCAGGGCCTCAGAGCCTAAAGAGTCAGCTAGTTTGTATCTTGTTGAGGGTCCTACATCAAAGTTGAGCGTGAATGTGGGAATAAGCCTCTTCAAGCCTCTGCATGAAATCCATGCCTGCAAAGGCATCCGGGAACTTGGGGGCCTTGGAGTCATTTTGGGAAGTACCTGAAAGGAAACAGCCAGGCCGCTCTTCCTGCACCCAGGAAATTGAGGTTCTCAGAACCATTTGTGACGTAAGCATTCCTGCATCCGGGGACTTGGCCGGCGGTTAGAAGCAGCCATTTTGTGACATGACCATCACCGTGCCCGTTATGCCGCACTTTCTGAGTCCAGGTGAGTGTTTTTAGGGTTGTCAAAAGCCCTTTTCGGGACAGAATGTTGATTGGTTTTAGGATAGGATAGTCCAGTGTTGATACTGGTTAACGTTGTCACCAAGAGGGACTTGATAGTTATCATAAGCGCCTTGCTGGGAGCCAATTTCACAGGTCCAATGGCCGCCACGGGGTCCGGGTGGGCACATTCCAGAGAGAGCGTCCCACAGTGCTTTAGCTGTAACAAGGAGGAGAACACAGCACCAAATGGGCCCATTTGCCAGAAGCAGCCTTTGCCTAGCCAGTTACTCTAGAGCCAAAAAAAAAAGGAGTGATTTTTAGAAGTTAGGTTATCCATAACAGCTGCTTCGCATTCATTGTATTTGTGGCACACAAGCGGACAGTAGAAGCTTCCTTCTATCTAGGACACAACTGAACGGTATTCCCATTTTTTTTTTGTTTGTTTGTTTGTTTTGTTTTTTCGAGACAGGGTTTCTCTGTGTAGCCCTGGCTATCCTGGAACTCACTCTGTAGACCAGGCTGGCCTCGAACTCAGAAATCCGCCTGCCTCTGCCTCCCAAGTGCTGGGATTAAAGGCGTGCGCCACCACCGCCCGGCTGAACGGTATTCCCATTACTGTGTCCTTTGGAGAATAGGCCTACGCCACAACCTCACCTAGGGCTCAGGCATGGAAAACATTTTTTGTTTCAGAAAGAGAGAGGCCCCAAGCCAGACACCAGACAGACAGGACAGATAGGCCGGAACAATCAAGCTGTATTGTGTTCTTTTGGCAGTTAAAGAAACAAACCTAGACTGAACTAGAGGTGTTAAACCTTCCTTAGGCTTCTACATCTGTCTCCTAGGATTGCAATGTGAGAGCCAAGTTTCAGGTTCTTGCTGCTTATAGGATGCCTGAGTGCCCACTTGCTGGGATTAAGCCCTTTCCCATCCTTTTACCAGGAGGGGAGGGCCAGTCTCTCAGAGGAAAGGTGACCGCTAGTGGATTTGAATTAATGGAGTCTTACACCTAGAATGGACCAATTTAAAAAATGATAGCATCCTTGCCATTCAGAGCACAAGTGGGCCTCTATATACCCTTGTATCCTGGGATGCCTAAAGGAGGCTAAACTGACTCAGTAAGCCTTCGCTTCAGACTGTGGGTGTGAGAAAGAGGAAGAATATTTATCCTGAGAGTAAGACCTCTCAGGAACCAGGACAACCAAGGAGGAACATTAAAACCTTTGATAAAAGACATGCAAAAGTTCCAGCTCTGCAGCACAGAATGTTAGTGGGGGTCCACTATAGATCAACGATGTTATCTTTGATTTGTGGTTTCAGTGGTAAGTTGGTATTCAGAGGTGGCTTGGGCCTGAAAA
>JAJTUV010003868.1:0-107809 GCA_021653895.1 Mastomys natalensis | reverse complement strand
AAAAGAAAATTGCCTCAAGCTAAAGAAGTAGGTGCCTATCAAGATACAAGAAACATTTGGTGCTCTCATTTCTTGCAGAGCCAATCACCAGCGTCATCCCACACACTACAACAGAACACCAGCAACAGCCTCAATTCAAAACCCTACTTCCTGTGTGTCACACAGACGATCTTATTCCTGGACTTCCTTCCTCAGCTCTTCACTGTTTCCCAGACCCCAACTTGGGCAGACACCCCATGCTTAACCACTAGACACATGTGTCAGAAGACCCAGTATGCTGCCTTAAACTTTCTCTACTTGGTCTGTTTCCCAAGTCCCAATCCTCAGTGTAGTCCCTTGTGCTGCATCAGAACACCAGTTTCAGCCTCCCCTTACCTTGTACATGCTTCATGTGAATCCCACAAAGCATCCTGAAATTAGTCACACTTTCCCTCCCAACATCCAACACCAGGAACCATAAACATACAGGGAAGCAGGCCAGTGAAATAAGCAACATATAATCAGCACACTCTGAAATTCCAGAGAGGAATCAGAAAACAAGGAACATAACAAAGGGAAAACACACATGGAAGACCAACCAAGAACTCAGCAAATCTAGACATATCATCACCCCAAACCTAGACACCTAGACATCAACAAGAAAATACAATGAATAGCAGTGAGGACAATATGTATCTACTAGATAGAGCCCAGGTATCCTACCACAACAGGTCCTGAATATTCCAACGTAGATGAAGTAGAAGAAAAAAGACATTAAAATCAACTAGATAAAGATGATAGAGTTCTGTAAAGAAGCAATGAGTAAATCCAGGAAAACAAACAATTGGAGGAAACAAATAAATAGCTTAAGAAATCCAAGAAAATCCCAAGAAACAACTGAAGGGAATGAATGAAACTGTTCAAGACCTGAAACAGAAAATAGAAGTAAAGAAGACACAAACTGAGGGAATTTGGGAATCAAGTATTTAGGAATATGAACAGTAACTACAGAAGCAAGGCTCACCAACAAAATACAAGAAACAGAAGAAAGAATCTCAGGCATTGAAAATAGAATAGAAGAAATGAGTACATAAGTCAAAGAACATATTACAGCTAAAAACTATGTTGACATAAAACATCCAGGAAATATGGAACATTATAAAAACACCAAATTGAAGCATAATAGGAGTAGAAGAAGGAGAAGATTCCTAGCTCAAAGGCCCAGAAAAATTTTTACCAAAATCACAGAAGAAACTATTACTAACCTAAAGAAAAATATACTTATAAAGGTTTAAGAAGCATACAGAAGGTCAAATTGGTTTACCCAGAAAATAAAGTCCCTTTGACACATTATAATCAAAATGTTAAACATATAGAAGAAAGAATATTAAAAGTTGCAAAGGAAAAAGACCAAGTAACATTAAAAGGCATAAAACATAAGAAAAATAATTAAAATTACAACTGTCTTCTCAATAGAAACTAAAAGCCAGAAGGGCTTAGACAGATGTGTTGACGACTCAAAGAGACCATAGAGATACTATATCCAGTAAAACTTCCAATCACCATAGATGCCTAGATAGCCAAAATCTGAATATCCCAAAAACCTAGAATAGAGCCAAACATGTCTGGAAAAAAAAGAGATCAATGAAATGATTCCTAATGGTATTCTGCTATACTCATCATCAGAGAGGTTTCATCCAGCAACTGGTAACAATAGACACAGAATCCCTAGGCCAAACATAAAGCAGAGCTTTGTAAATTTTTTAATTTTGTAGAAAATGGAGAGGACAAATTTGGAGCTAAAAGAGGCAAGGACACCACAAGAATAAGGTTCATAGAATCAAATAAGCTGGGCTCTAGGGCTCACAAAGTTTAAAGCAGCAATCAGTGAGCTTGCATTGGTCTAAGATAGGTCCTCTGTTTATATGCCATGGTTATGTAGTTTGCTATTTTTAATTCTAACAGTGGGGGTTATCTCTGACTGCTCTTGTGACCATTTTCCTCCCACATGGTTGCTTCATCTAGCCTTGATATGAGGGCAGGTGCCTAGACTTACTATAACGTTTTATGTTGATATTTCTGGGGTGGGCTCTTTTCTGAAGTGAAACAGAGAAGGAGTGAATATTCGAGAAAGAGAAGGTGGTAGGAGGGACTGGGAAGAGTGGAGGTAGGAGAAACAGTGGTCAGGATTAATATATGAGAGAAATTTTTTTTTTATAAAATGAGTTTAATAATGCAATCAAGTTTAATACTGAATGATTTAGTAACAAGAAATTTCTGCAAATATGCCTCCATCACTATAAATGTAATATAGTGCATAATTATATACTTATAATTTCAAATTATATTGATACTTTACTTGAAAATAAATAAATAATGGCATTCAAAGAGCTCAAAGGTTAAAGAAAAAGAATTCCATGATAAAGTCAAATGTAAACAATATCTATCAACAAATTCAGCTCTATAAAAGGTGCTAGAATGAAACCTAACACCATGGATGTTAATTGCACCACAGGAAATACATAATCTCATACCATCAAAACCAAAAGAAGGCAAACACACAGAGAGATGGACTCACACACCACCTCCACTACAACCAGCAGCAGCAGCAACAGGAGGAGCAGCAGCAGCACTACCAGAAACCACCACCATAACAAAATAAAAGGATTTAAAAATCATTCATCATTGGTATCTTTCAATAATAATGATTTCAATTCCCCAATAAAAAAACACAGAGTATCAGAATGGGTGCAAAAACAAGATCAATCATACTGCTGTATCCAAGAATCATCTTAACAATAAGAATAGACACTATCTCAGGAAAAATAATACACACAAGAAATAATCAAATTGGGAGGGGTATGAAATCAATAAAATAGAAACAAAGAGAACAATAAAAAAAAGAATAAATGAAATAAAGATTCATATTTTTGAGACATCAACATGATAGACAAACCCTTATCCAAACTAAATAAAAGGCAGGCAGAGAATGGCCAAAGCAACAAAATGAGAAATGAAAGTGTACATGACAATATACACTGAAGAAAACAAGAGAATCAGAAGGACATTAAAAAAAAAGATGTATTCCACAAAATTAGAAAATCTAAAAGAAATGGATAATTTTTTGATATGTACCACTTAACAAAATTAAATCAAGATCAGATAAATAATTTAAATATTTCTATAATCCCTAGTGAAATAAAAATAGTCATCAAAACTCTCCCAACTTAAATAAAAACAAACAAACAAACAAACTCAGGCCCAGATAGACTTAGAACATAATTTTAGCAGATATCCAGAAAAAGAGTTTAGACCAATACTCCTCAAATTTTTCCAGCAACTAGAAACAGAAGCAACATCGATGACTTAATTTTATGAGGCTATAGTTATACTGATTAAAAATATACATTAAGAATCAGCAAAAATTTACAGAAAATAATTCCTTATGTAGATGCAAAAAACTCAATAAAATACTTGCAAAACAAATCAAAGAGCACATCAAAAAGGCCCTCCAACATGATCAAGTATGCTTAAATCCAGAGATGAATGGATTGTTCAACATACACAAATAAGTAAGTGTAATTGACCATATAAAAAAATGAAAGGAAAAATAACCCCATGATCCAGAAAAGGTCCTTGATAAAATCCAATAAGACATCATGATAAAAGTCCTGGAGAGATTAGGGATAAAAAGGTCATGTCTAATTATTAGACAAAAAGTTTAGAGCAAGCCTGTAATTAACATCAAATTAAATGAATGGAAAGGAACTTAAAGAAATTCCACTAAAATCTGGAATATGACAAGGTTGTTTACTCTATCCCTATCTATTCAATATAGAATTTGGTATTTTAGCTAGGAGCAGTGAGACAACTGAAGGATATCAAAGGGATACAAATTGGAAAGCAAGAAGTGAAAGCATTGTTATTTGCAGGTGATATGACAGTATACATAGAGACCCTAAAGATTCCACCAGGAACTCCTAGAGTTGATAATCACTTTCAGCAAAGTGGCTGGGTACAATATAAACTAAAAGAAAAGAAAAACAATAACCTTCCTATATTCAAATGGCAAACAGTCTGAGAAAGAAATCAGTGAAACAACACCATTCATAATAGCCTCAAATAACATAAAATATCTTGGAGTAGTTCTAACCAAACAAATGAAAAACCTATATGATTAAAAACTTCAAGTCTTTTTTTTTAATTGGATTTTTCATTCATTCACAACACAGACATCATCCCCCTTCCCCACTTTCCCTCCCCATAACCCCCTATCCAATACCCCCTCCTCCTCCATGCTTCTATACCATTCTGATCACACATGCACCAAGGTCAGTTCCAGGTTGAGGATCCAGCAACACAATAGATGCAGATAGTCAAAGAACAAGCAATACAACAAACACAAATAGTCAAAGAAAAAGCAAGGCATCAAACCCAATTACATGATCACTCCTGTGATCACTGTTTCTAAAGGCTTATCAGGATGACCAAAATATCTGAGCCTACTTCCCTATCCTAGAAAACTCAAGTCTTTGAAGAAAGAAATTGAAGAAGATATCAAAAGATGGGAAGATAGCCATGCTAATGGATATATAAGATTATCATGATAAAAATCGTTATCCTACCAAAACAATCAACAGATTCAGCACAATACCATCAAAATTCCAACACAATTCTTTATAGAGCTTCTAAGGACAATTGTCAACTTCATGTGACAAAGTCAAATCAAAACAAACCAAAATAAAAAAACAGGACAACTAAAACAATCCTGAACAATAAAAGTGCTTCTGAAAGTATCAACATCCCTGATTTCCATTGTTACTACATAGCTATAGTAATAACAGCCACATGATACTGGCTTAGATACGAATTTGTTGATCAATGGAATCAAACTGAAGACCCAGATATAACTCCACATGATTATTTTTGTAAAGGAATCAGAAATAGAAAATAGAAAATAAAAAAGCATTTCGACAAATAGTGCTGGTATAACTGGATGTTAGTGTATAAAAGAATGTAAATAGATCTATCACCCTGTATGAAACACAAGTTATAGTGCATAAAAGACCTGAACATAAAACCAGACACACTGAACCTGATAGAAGAGAAATTAGCCTTGAATGCATGAGCATAGGAGATAACTTCTTGAAGAGAACACCAATACCATAGAGACTAAGATCAACAATTAAAAATGGAACCTTGGCAAGTGCATACAAAGCCCAATGTGAAGGCAGAAGCCAGAGGAGTAGCCTCTGCTCACAGTCCTGCTCCTCTTAGGCAGCAGCTTGCTGCACAGTTCCCTCTATTTTTTATCTTCCACACAGAAATCCTGAGGGTTTATGGTGGGCTTAGAGGTTCTCTTTGCATCAGTCATTCTGACCATGAACTGGCCTCAGGATTTCCTCATCTGTTTCCTTCACTATGAAGTGGTGCCATAGGGTAATATTGCTTGGGCACCAGCGAGCAGCCAGATCCCAGTGGTAAGTCAGAACGACTGCCAGCCACAGGGAAGAGCAATAAAGAACTGTCCTCCAGTATGAATCTAAGGATGGGGCCAGAAAACTCTTTTGAAAGCTGTCTCTGTGGATAATTGCATGATCATCAATGTGCTGGAACATGGTACACAGCAGGGGGCAGATTAGATTCTGAACCTAGATGTTTATACCAAGTGATTTCCACAGGACCTACAAGAACAGTGAGGAGGTTCAGTCTTGAATCAGATCTGAGATCATCAAACCTACCTGTGTGAATAGGAGAAGGCTCCTATAAGCAGTGTCTATCTGGAGTTCCTACCTGTCACTGCTAGAGAGTGAGACCCACCCAAGAATCCCTCACACCATGCTCATACTAACCAGCAGCCCCTTTGGCATAGTCCACTGAATCCATTTGCTGTCCTGAGAAGATCTAAACCCCCATAGGTTTCAGAGAGTTGGAATGATTGTAGATTCCCTGAAATCTTGCTTCCCAGATGGGCTTCTTCCTGGTGTTATACCCCCAGGAACTCAATTTGACCCCTTTGGACCCATTGACTAGCCCTTCTGGACCTAAAACAGATCATCTTCCTCTACTGGGCAAAGATGATCTGTGAAGGCCTCAAGAATATAACATCTCAGCCTCCCTTTTACTTTGCAGAAGCTGCCACCAGTGGTTCCCTCAGTGTCTGTGTTCTTGTGGACACAGGAATGAGGATTCTGCCCATATCTTTAGAGGCCTGCTGGGGTTGCATTTCACCCCCTTGTCCAGGCACCTACTGCATCAACCCCACCCTGTGGTATATAGGTCCTAAGGAGAAACCAGTGTGTCTCTATCATATCCAGCTTCTCCCTACATCCAAAGGAGACCTCTGGCAACATAATCTTCTACATGATACAGTCCTAATCACAGAGCTATAAGAACAGAACACATTTTAGATGTTATTATTTAGAATGAAATGTCCATATAGAATTTGTATTGCTTGTTAAAAAAATGAGACCTCATGAAACTGAAAAACTTCTGGAAGGCAGAGGAAACTGTCAATAGGCCAAAATAGCAGCCTACAAATTGGGAAAGGATCTTCACCAACCCTACATCTGACATAGAACTACAATACAAAATATATAAAGAACACAAGAAACTTCATATCAACTAACCAAATAATCCAATTTAAAAATGGGGACCAGATCTAAACAAAGAATTCTCAACAGAGGACTCTCAAATAGCTGAGAAACACTTAACAAAAAGTTGTATATCCTAAACTATCAGTAAAATGCAAATCAAAACTACTTTGAGATTCCATATTACACCTGTCAGAATCACTAAGATCAATAACACAATTAACAGCTCATGCTGTCAAGGAATTGATGCAATGGTAACACTCTTCTGTTGTTGTTCAGAGTGCCAACTTGTACAGCCACTACAAAGATTAATATAGTAGTTGCTTAGAAAATTGGGAATTTATCTATATCAAGAACCAACTATACTGAGTATACACCCAAAGGCAGCTCTATCCTATCACAAGGACATTTGTTAATTATGTTAATTGTGCCTTTGTCCATAATAGTCAGAAACTGGAAACAACCTAGTTATTTCTCAAATAAAGAACGGATATGGAAGTGTGGTACCCTTGCACAATAGAGCGTTATACAACTTTTAAAAAAATGACATCATGAAAGTTGCAGGAAAATTGATGCTACCAACAAAAAAATAATCCTAAGTGAGGTAATGCAGACAGAGAAAGAAAAATAGGGTATGTATTCAATTTTAAATGGATGTTCATTGTTAATTAAAAGATAATCAAGATAAAACCCACAGATCCTGAGAGTTTGTTAAAGAGAAGCACTCTACCAGTGATACTCAGCTCTACATCATAAGGGCAAATAAAATAGAATTTGTGGATAAACTGAGGTCAGGTGGGAATGAGAGAGGTAGTTATGAGGTAGAGGAGGGATGGAGAGAGAGACAGTGGGAGGGAATACAAGTGGACCTCAGGGCATTTGGATGGCAGTGTGGAAACATAATGAAGTGCAATTTACAAGTGATGATGAGGGTGAAACTAGTGAGATGTTCTAGTATTGGAGAAAAAGGAGTCTGAGCAGGCCATCTTCCATAGCCAGGAATGCTTCCTTTGGTAGAACTGGATTATATTTGATTATTGACTTGGGGGTTAGTCCTAGAGAGATCCCCAAATAACTCAGGCTAATGCTTAGATAGAGAGACACTCTCTGAAACTGACAGCAGGACCCCATTGCCAAGGACAATTTCTATACAGCTCATTGGGCATAAAGTGATTGGGCTCTGGGGGATTGGAGCCTTCACTCTCACAGTCTAGTCTCTTTGGAACAAGAAGATATTCTTCAAGCTATGGAAGAGAAACATGGTTTAACTTGAGGCCTGTGCCTCAAGAGAAAGCCCATGCCCTACACTGTATGGGAGGACAGGAACTGGAGAATGGATATCCCAGAGACCTAGAGTAGAAGCAAACAAAACTGCCATTACCCCAAGTCAATGAAAATGATTATTAATGATATTCTCTGCTATATTCATAGAACTGTGCCTTTCCCAGTCCAGTTATCATCAGAAAGTCTTCCTTTGGCAGCATATGGCAACAGGTATAGAGACCTGGAGCCATACATTATGCAGAGAGGGAGGCTAAACTGGACTTCTCAATCAGATTGTATCCCTGGGAGTTCAAGGAATCATACAGAAGAGGGAGTGGAGAGACTGTGGGAGTCAGACAGGATGGAGTACATCAGGAAAACTTTCAAGGACCCATTGAATCATCTAAGTAAGGCACATATGGGATCCCAGAAACTAAAGTAGCATGCTCATTGGTCAGTACCAGGTCTTCTGTGTATATGTTATGGCTGTTGGCTTAGTGTTTTTGTATGAGTCCTAAAAGTGGGAAGTGATGTGCCTATGACAGTTTTGCCTATTCTTGGGACTATTTTCCTCCTATTGGGTTGCCTTGTCTATGCTCAACACAAGGGCTTTTTCTTTGCCTTATTTATCCTGTTTTGTTTTGGTTGGTTATTTTCTCTTGGAGGCCTATTCCTTTCTGAAGAGAAATAGAGGAGGGTTTGGATCTGGAGGAGAGGAGAGGGTAGAGTAGTGGGGAAAGGGGAATCTCTAGTTGGAATATATTGGATAAAAGAAGAATCTGTTTTTCAATTTAAAAAGAAAAGTTAAAATGAAGCATCCAGAACACCAAATAAAGGGGACTAGAAAAGAAATACCCCAAGACACAAAATAACCAGAACACTAAACACAGAGAATGAAGAAAGGATATTAAAAGCTCGTAGGGAAAAAGAACAAATCAGACATAAAGGTAAGACACATTAGAATAGCAGCTTACTCCTTAATGTAGTCTCTGAAACACAGAAGGGTCTGGATGTATGTTCTTCAAGCTCTGAGAGACCACATATGCTAGCCCAGAGTACTGTAGCCAGCAAAAAAAAATCAATCACAACAGAAAGAAGCAGAAAAATATTTTATTATAAAATTAAATGTTGGCAGCGTCTATCCACCACTCCAACACTACAGAAGGCACTAGAAAATGCCTTTGGCAAAATCCAACATTATTTCATGATAAAAGCCTTGAAGAGATTGGGGATACAAAGGACATAATGTTAAATAAAACAAAGACAATTTACAGCAAGCTTACAGCCCACCTTCAAAAAAACACACTAAAGTCAGGAACATGACTAAGGTCATTTTATCTATATACTTACTCATTATAGTTCCAGAAATCTTATGTAGAGCAATAAGAAAATGGAGGGTATCAAAGGAGTACACAAATGAGAAAGGAAGAATTCAATTACCCTTATTTGTAAAATATAGGATGATGTAAGTGATGCTAAAAATCCCACAAGTAATTCCTATGACGGATAAACATTTTCAGCAAAGTTGATGGATACAAAATTAAGTTACAAAAATCTCTATCCTTCCTATATACAAATGACAAATGGACTGAAAAAGAAATCAAGGAAATATCACCTTTCACAACAGCCTCAAGTACTATAAATTTTCTTGTGGTAACTCCTACCAAGAAATTGAAAAATTGCATGATAACTTCATATCATTGAAAGAAAATTTTTAAAAAAGATATCAGAAGACGAAAGGGGTCCCATGTTCATAGATCATGTACTAAAAATGAACATCCTATTAAAGTAATCTCTGAATTCAATACAATCAATGTCAAAATTGTAACACAATTCTTCATAGAAATAGATCAAACTATCCTGAGTAATACAAGAACTGCTAGAGGTATCACTACCCATGATTTCAAGTTGTACTATAGAACTATAGTAAAAAAAAAAAAAAAATAGCAGAGTATGGACATAAAAACAAATGCATTGACCAATAGAATCAATTGAAAACTCAAACATAAGTCCATACCCTTAACAGACACAGGAGTTTCCTTTCAACAAAGAAACCAGAAATACACATTGGAGAAAAGAAAGCATCTTCTACAAATGGTGCAAGTCAAACTAGATCGTAGCATGTAGATGAATAAAAGATCCATATTTATCACCCTGAACAAAACTCAACTTCAAATGGATCACGGACCTCAACAAAAGGCCAATGAACTTGAATCTGATAGAAGAGACAGATGGAAATAATAGTTTTGAATTCACTGATACAAGAAAAGAATTTCTGAACAGCATATTGATAGCACAGGTTCTAAGATCAACAAAATTTAATCAAATGAAATAAAAAAAGCATTTGTATGGCAAAGGACACCATTATTTGAGCAAATCAGCAGGCTTCAGAATAAAAAAAGACCAATTACACATCTATTAGAGCGTTAATACTTAAAATATTTTTTTAAAAAACAAAATAATATTGGATATAAAAGAAACAAATAGCTCAATTAAAAAAATGAGCTGGAACTAAACAAGTTTCAAAAGCTAAACACAACAGGCTTATAAACAATTAAATTTTCAACATACTTAGTCATCAAGGAAATGGGAAAAAAACAAACTATATTAGAGTATCACAGAAATGCAAATCAAAACTATCTTATATCAATCAGAGTGGCCAAGATTAATAAAAGAAGTGAAAACGCATGCTGTTCAAATATGAGGAAAGGGAACACTTACTTGTCACTGGTGAGAGTACAAAATGCTATAGCCACTATAAATATCAGTGTGGTAGCTCCTCAAGTACATGGGGATTGATCTAGCTCAACAGCCAGCTACACTAAAGGGCTCTAAGCCCTACCACAGAGATAATTGCTCATCTGTGCTCATTGCTGCTCAATTCACTGTAGCTAGACATTACAGCCTAGATGTCTTCAATGACAAATAGATAATAAAAGTATGGTATACTCCTAAAATAGTATATTATTCATTTAAAAAATGAAATTTGCACATCAACAGATGTAACTAAAACAAGTTTGATGTAACACCGACCAAAAAACGAACAAACAAACCAACAGAAATGTTTCCACTTATATGTGGATGTTAGCTTTTAAGCATTTGATAGACATTTTATAATCTATGCAGCCAAAGAAGTTAGGTATCTAGTAAGAGACTAGGTGGGAAGGGAGGAACTTCCAAAGAAAGGGAAATGAATTATGTATTTATGAGAGACACAAAAATAGTGGAAAGAACAATTATAACCTTGAATTTGGATTGAATTTGCATTTAATACATCATTATATTCTTGTAAAAACAATCCTGAAACAATAGTTTGGTAGTGTGATGGATGTAGTAAATGATAGCACCAACAGGTTTTCTCTAACTAGTTTGTTTAAATTAAAATCTGTCTTTAAAAACTAATATGCTCTTTGGTTGGTGGTTTAGTCTCGGGGAGCACCCAGGGGTCCAGGTTAGCTGACACTGTTGTTCTTCTGATAGGGTTGTCATTCCCTTCACTTCCTTCAATCCTTCCCCTTCCTCTTCCATAGAGGTCCCAACCTCAGTCCAATGATTGGCTGTAAGAATCTGTATCTGTTTAAGTCAGCTGCTGGTAGAGCCTTTTTGAGAACAGCCATGGAAGACCCTGTCTGCAAACACAACACGGTATGTGTAATAGAGTCATGGTTTAGTGGCTGCCCATGGATGGATCCTAAGTTGGTCTTGTCACTGGTTGACCATTGCTTCAGTCTCTGCTCCATTTTTGTCCCTGTATTTCTTTTAGACAGGAACAATTTGGAGTCAAAATTTTTGAAGGTTCTTGGTGTCCCTTTCCTTCCACTGAGGTCCCTTTCTAACTACTGGAAGTAGTTTCTTCTGTTTCCATATCCCAACTGTTGGGCATTTCTGCCAAGGCAAGCCACGTTGAGTCCTGTGAGTCTCCCCATCCAGGTCTCCCAATCCCCCAGCAGCTGCATATTTCCATTCATTTTCCTGACCCTCTGGGCTTTTTTCCTGTCTCCCGCACCCCATACCTGATTCTGCCCTCATTTTCTTCTCCCCCTCCCCTTTCCCACCCAGGCCCCTCCCTGCCTCCCATGATTATTTTGCTCCCCCTTTTAAGTGTGTTTGAAGAGCATACACAGACTAGTCTTAGGCTCTCAGCACACATGTAGCAGAGAACTGTCCTCAGTGGGAGAGGATGTGCCTAATCCAGTAGACACTTGATGCCCCAGTGAATGGGGATGCTGCGGTGGGTGGTGTCTCTCTCAGAAGCAAATGAGATGGGGGATTGGGGAAGAACTCTGTGAGGTGGGACTGAGAGGAGCAACATATGGGATGTAAATAAATAAAAACAATAATGATGATGATAAAATAATAATATTAAACTTACATTAAAAAGAGAAAAAAAAGAGAATTAGTAGTATTATAGAGTTACACAAATAAAATATACATTTGAGCAACAAAATGATGATGGAGATGTTTTGCAAGTTTACCAGTAATCTAGAATTAAGGTGTGATTAGTCCTATACAATAAGTGGTCTCATAATAAACGTCAAGAAAGAATTCTTTATATTTATAAGCATCTGTGTTTCTAGAAATCAAATTTGCTGTGGAATAAGAAGCTTAAATATTGAAATATAAGTTAGCACTGTTCCATATTGGTAAGACTAGGATTAATTTCTAATTACATTTTTCTTTTCTTGTGGTGTGTTAGTGTGTGTGTGTGTGTGTGTGTGTGTGTGTGTGTGTGTGTGTGTGTGTGTATGCCTGTGTTCCTGTGTGTCTGTGTCTGTTTTTGTGCATCCAGGTGTCTGTTTGTATCTCTATGGGTCTGTGTGTATCTGGGTCTGTGCAAATGTATGTCATGTATTGGTGGGTACTCATGGGGGCCACATAGTTTATTGGGATCCCTTGGAGCTGGAGTTACAGCTAGCTTTGTGTAGCCATATCTGAGTGCTAAGAGTGAAACTTTGGTTATCCTGAGAAGCAGTCAGTATTCTTAATAAAGGAGCTGTCACTCAAGCTCCTAGGTTGATTCACTTTTCATTATCTATTTTTCAATGTGGTTTAGATTTCATTTCTACATTTCATGAGTCAGAACAATAACATTATTTTGAAATGATTTGAGCGGCAATCTCACTTGTCAATGACTGATTATTCTCCTAAAATCATAGTATGAGAAGCACAGAGTAGTATACCATAGTGCTGTTAACAGTTGGTCACAATTGATCCATCCAATCTTGTAGAAGTCAGTGGTCCTTTCCTTAGTTTGCATTTATTACCACCCAGTCATCCGAATTATTCCTTTAACATCATTGGCTACTACAAGATAGCTGATGCTAAGCATTCATCTTGTAATAACCAGGCTATTGCAGAACCCAGAGGTTTCCAACCAGAGATTCACCTGCTGTCATTCATCATACTGGCACTATAATTCTCCACCAGATTCTTCAATATCTCTTTCCAATCTCTCTCCTAATTCCATTCCATAGGCTATCTTTCTATATTTGTTCAAGAGAAAAAAATCTGTAAGGATCATACACTTGATCTCTGAATACCTAGCTTCTAATGACAGAGAGTACAACGGGAAGGAGGACAAGATAAGTGTCTTGTATATTTATAGCCTTGTGTATTCAATACTCATGGAGTAAAACAGGACGGACTGTGGTTGCACATGGGATTGTCTAAGTTTCCATGTTCCTTCTAAATGCTCTAGCATTGGGGACTGGACATCAGCCCCTGTCTTATTTTTGTTTTGATGTTTTCTACAACCCTTCCAAACCAAAGCTTTGCAGTTTAAGCAATTTTATGTGAAGAAGTAAGAAACAAATTGATAAATGTATCAAGTTTTCCATATAGTAGGCATCCTTTAAAACCTTGAAAACTATGAAGTTGATTTAACTTTATGTTAAAATTCTTGTCCAAATGAACAACTCTATCTAAACAAAATATCAAAGAATAAAAGCATATATTGACATTTAATGTGAGTAATAATACTTAAGCTCCATTTCAAATATCACATAAAGTTTTAATATAAATTCTTTAGCATTTAATATATATTACTAGCAGCCTCTGTTTATTCTTAAATTTATCATGTGAAATTATAACTTTTATCATGAGTACTTATAAATATTCTCCCACCAAAGAGATTTTTGTGTGTGTGTTGTGTGAGAGAGAGAGAGGGGGGGGGGGGGGAGAAAGAGAGAGAGAAGTTTTACTGCTTTTACTGCATACATTTACAGTTTTATGTTTATAAAATTATTCTGCAGTTTGTTACTATGCTCCTTAAAGTCCTCTCACTCCATTAAACTGAACAGCCTAAGAGTGAGCAAAAATGGCAGTAGCAAGCAGACACATATAAGGAGACATTAAAAAAAACATTCTGGGAAATGAATGTTTTACTTTCTATGTTATATCTAAGGGTGAAAAAATGTTCAATCTCTTTCCCTAGGACTAAGAGGCAATGTAGGACTAACTAAAGAAACAAAAATGGTAGTGTAAACATAAGGATAATAAATCAAGTGAATTTAAAATTTTGCAAATATTAAATTCTCATTCACTATGCAAGCACATATTTAAAATTACAGTGTTGTTTCATTTATGTGCAGCATAAACTGATTTCCTGCAGTTCTAAATCAAGTTAGTCAAGCATAAATTACTTTAGGGAGTAATTTAGGCTCTTTGGGACATACTTTAACACCTCCAAGCCATTAACGTTTTGCTCAATTCCAAGAATAAGTTTAAATAATTAACACCTTAGTAGCCTTCCAACATATCTATTGTGACTTTATACTAGCTCTATGAATTCCGCACAGGCCTGCTGATTATTTCGTACATATTTAGTTCTTTGATGGTATGAAAGGAAAGATCTTGGCTACCCTCTTATGTTTGAAACTCTAGTAATCTATAATTAAAGGTAAATTGATTATCTGCCCAGAATATTAGTATCTTTCTATGATATGAATGTGATGATTCCAAGGATCCATGGTTAGAGACTTGTTCCTTTGGGTGATATGGTGGTGGTAGCACATTTAAGAGGTGGAACCCAATAGAAAGTCATGGAAGCAAGGTTCTATTCTTATTGCAATTAAGAAACCACTCCTAGAAGTATTATTATAAATTTGGAGCACCTTCATGTAACAGATTCTCCGACTTGCTACCTCCGGTGATATGATTACTTCTTCCTCATGTGTTCCTGCCATGATGTGACAGATGTTTGGATCTTACTATATAGACTTAATTTGCCAGAGTGCACTGAATCACTAGAACTGTGAGCTAAATACAAATCTTTCTTTTATAAATATGATAATCTTACATATTTCCTTATAAGTTGATGCATACCAATCCCTCACATTTCCAAGGAATCAAATCATTTACTAATGTCCCTATACTAATAGTTGTGAATGTTTGCCTACAAGACATGACACTCTTGGAAGAGTGTTCCCATAACACCAATTTTGCTCACACTTTCCAAACCCATTTCAGTTATCAACTGTGAGATACAACCCTTGGCTCTCTAGGGTAAACTAAAAAGTCCATAATAAGGAATATACTGAGCCAGCATGTACACATGTATTACTAGTCTCCATAAATAGAGTTTGACCTATTCTTGCAACTCTACTGGCAGGCCAAGGAGTGGGCCGACTATGAGGTTGGAATTATTATTATTTATTATTATTATTATTATTATTATTATTATTATTAATTTTGCATTCTGCCCAAAACTTGATGAACCATTACCAGGCAATCTTGGGCAAGCAAGTGAGCTTTCTGAAAACTGATTATAAAGGTATTCCTTACTCCTCAAGGTTAATATGAGGGAGAAATGAATACTTGCAAACTTCTTACACAATATCTGTCAATCATTGACACTGCTTGCTAAAGCTAGACTGTCAAATCTCAACCGTTGTGTTTAGCATGGTGTGTATTTCATTTTAATTTTAATCTTCATTTCACTCTATGTTAAGAGTTACAAACTATTCATATATTTGTTGGCTATTTATATCTCTTTGCTTTTGTGATAATGAAAAGTGTTAGTGTTTCAGAGAAGAGTAAAATACATTATTGATTTTTAGTGATTATTTTATGAACATCATCGAGGCAAAATACAGAATAATGCAAACATGCCTCAGTGTGTTCTTTTTCATTACCTCATTTTTCAAGAACTTTTCCCATTTACCTATATTTTTTCTATTCTTCCCTTAATGACTAATAAGAATTCTTCATAATTACTGATGTGCATACCTCATGTAGTTTATATGCATTTCAAATATCTTCTTTCACCCTGTGGCATTAATATTTTGTCTTCTAACAGTATATTTTGATATACACAAATTATTATTTTTATTGGAAATTTTATTTATTTATTTATTTATTTATTTATTTATTTATTTCAGATGTTCTCTCCTTACCCATTTCCCCCCTCCTTCCCAGGAACTCACTATCCTTTCCCCCCTCCTCCTGCCTCCACGTTGGCATACCCCACCCACCTCCCCTGTACTTCACCTCCCCACCTCGAATATCCCACCCCAAGACGCCCAGCCTTCATGGGACCAAGGATCTCTTCCCCCACTTATATATAGCTCCTTTGCATATATAGCTGGAGCCATGGGTCCCTCTCTAAGCACTCCCAGGCTGGGGTTTAGACCCTGGGGGCTCTGGTTGGTTGGTATTGTTGCTTTCTTCATGGTGTCTCGAATACTTTCAACTCCTTCAGCCTTCACTCTATCTTCTCCATTGGGAACCCATGATCAGTTTGATGGTTAGCTCTAAGCATCTGCCTCTGAGTATGTCAGACTCTTGCAGACTTCTAAGGAGACAGCTATATCAGGCTCCTGTCACCATGTACATCCTGACATCCACATCAACGTCTACCTTTGGTGACTGCACATGGGATGGATATCCAGGTGGAATGGTCTGTAGACAGCCCCTCCTTCAGTTTCTGTCCTGCACTGGGTCTCCATATTTGCACCCTTGAGTATTTTGTTACTCCTTCTAAGGAGGACTGAAGCTTCTCCTACTTGGTCGTCATTCTTCATGAGCTTTATGTGGTCTGTGAGTTGAATCTTGGGTATTTCAAGCTTCTGGGTTAAAATCCAATAATCAGTGAGTGAATACATGTATGTTCTTTTGTGATTGGGTTACTTCACTCAGGATGATATTTTCTAGTTCCATCCATTTATATAAGAATTTATCAAATTCATTGTTTTTAATAGCTGAGTAATATTCCATTGTATAAATGTACACATTTTTTGTATCCATTCCTCTGTTGAAGGGCATCTGGGTTCTTTCAGTTTCTGGCTATTATAAATAAAGCTGCTATGAACATAGTGGAGCATATGTCCTTGTTATGTGTTAGAGCATCTTCTGGATATATACCCAGGAGTGGTATAGCTGGGTCCTCAGGTAGTGATATGTCCAATTTTCTGAGGAACTGCCAGACTGTTTTCCGTAGTGGTTGCACCATCTTGCAATCCCCACAACATGGAGGAGTGTTCCTCTTTCTCCACATCCTCCCCAGCATCTGCTATCACCTGAGTTTTTTATTTTAGCCATTCTGACTGGTGTAAGGTGGAATCTCAGGGTTGTTTTGATTTGCATTTCCCTGATGACCAAGGATGCTGAACATTTCTTTAGGTGCTTCTCGGCCATTTCGCATTTTCCTCAGTTGAGAATTCTTTGTTTAGCTCTGTACCCCATTTTTTAATAGGGTTATTTGGTTGTCTAGTGTCTAATTTCTTGAGTTCTTTGTATATATTGGATATTAGTCCTCTATCGGATGTGAGATTGTTAAAGATCTTTTTCCAATCTGTTGGTTGCTGTTTTGTCCTATTGACAGTGTCCTTTGCCTTACAGAAACTTTGCAATTTTATGAAGTCCCATTTGTCAATTCTTGATCTTAGAGCATAGGCCATTGGTGTCTGTTCAGGAACTTTCCCCCTGTGCCTAGGTATTCGAGGGTCTTCCCCACTTTTCTTCTATTAGTTTCAATGTGTCTGGTTTTATGTGAAGGTCCTTTATCCACTTGGACTTGAGCTTTGTACACGGAGATAAGAATGGATCGATTTGCATTCCTCTGCATGTTGTCCTCCAGTTGAACCAGCACCATTTGTTGAAAATGCTGTCTTTGTTCCACTGGTTGGTTTTTAGCTTCTTTGTCAAAGATTAAATGACCTTAGTTGTGTGGGTTCATTTCTGGGTCTTCAAATCTATTCCATTGATCACAAAATTATTAATAGGCAAAGTCGTGTGTAGGTTGTTTTTTTATTGAGAATTGTTTGTTCCTAAAGTTTTAATATTCTTGGTTTATCAAATACTCATGCATATATTCTTGTTTATTTTTGCAAAATGTATATTAATTTGCCACTTCCCATTTAAGTCTGTATTAAAATTTAAGGTTTCATGTTTGGGTATTATAACATACAAAATAATGTACACCATATTTCCATAAGCCTGAATTACTGTTTTTAATTTTTTTAGGTAAGGCATTCACTCTGTATGAAATTAATGAGCATTCAGTGAAAAAGTAAATATGTTTATAGTGAAAAATACTCGTCCCACTTTCCAAACCCCATTCAGTTAGTTACACTTTCACTGTTAATAAAAATTTCATAATTTGAAATATTTATGGAGCAAAGCAAAAACTAAGCCAACACACTGTTATAAGTGATAGCTTTTCATTCAGTTTTACTGTTTTCAATATAGCCAATGCTTGTAATTTTTACAGCTCTAGATTGACATTTTATTCTGTAACACACTGTTTTATTTTATTGATCTTTAATCCTCCCTAGGTTGTAAGCCTGGTTCTCTAGGCTTCAAATGATTTTGGATTACTGCTTTGATTTTAAGTTTCTCACAGTTTTTATAACAGCAAAGTTTAGAAAAACATTCTAAGGCTTTTTATTGTTTTCTTCACTGTTGAAGTCTATCAATTCTGTGGCCCTACACTTGCTTCTCATAATAACTTTTCATTCATTTTAATATGAAATATTTAAAAGTTTGACAGCTTTTGAAATTTAATGGAGTTAATTCAATCCCTAAATACACTTTTACCATTTTTAAGGGAGACAGCTATAATTTGCCTAAAATGATGTACAGGTTTCTCTGGAGCATTCCTTTCACATTAGAAAGGTTCAATTAGAATTTTCAAGAGGGTTTGGAAAATATTATCTATTAAAGCTCCAAGAAATAAATATTTTAAGCTTTATATCACTCATAAACTTTTATGTTGTGCAGATATGCTGCTGTAACTCAAATCAAAGTGGTTGGACTCAATGTAAATAAATGGTGTGGTTAAATGTCAATAAAACTTGATTTCAGAAATATGTGGTAATCCAGGAGATAAATTCTGGTAGGAATTAATCAACTCTTGATCAACAGGATTAAGACACATGCCCCAGGTCTGCCCTGTTGTATAGGATAATATTTTGAGCCAAAACTGTGACCATCTTCAGGAATTTTTCTGGACTTAATCACCAAAGACTATTACAGCTGGGGTTGCAGCCTGTTCACTTTCTTTCTTGGAAGGTGGGAATGGGGAGGTCACGGGACCCTCACTTGAGACTAAAACACCTTTACAAAAAAAAAAAATCACATGTAAATTTGCTTTAATTGCACATGTCTTGGAATCTTTCAGAAGGGATAGGGTATATAAGCAGGGAAGGATTATCCAAGGGGAATTGATCTACATAGTCCTAGGGTAGATTATGAAGCATGTTGCATACAGTGTGGCTAGCTTCATGTCTAACATGCTTCTACCTGTGTGGGCTATTTTTTCCTGGACATTCTTTGTCAATCACAAAACTGGTATGTCATTAAGTTCTTATTTTTCTCTCTACATTTTTTAAATTTTCAGTTAATGATATCTAATGTAGGTTGTTTTAGATTAACCTTCGTATTTCCCCTTTTTCATTAGTCTTTCTCCTATGTGCCTTTACAGTAAAATTGATATTAAATGCACCTACTATCCCACTGCCATAGCCTTTTGTGAGAACCCCTGATACCTCTGCTTTCACATATTGCTGATCATCTTTCCTATTGTCAGTTTATTACTACTGCAACTAATTACTATACCATCACACTTCCTTTCTGCTCCCAATATAGTCACTGGGCAAGTAGACTATCTGTGCTACATTTGAGGATTGAATATCTCAAAATTTCCAAAGCTTGCATTTATTTGGAACATTTAGGTATATCCAGGAATGCTACCTTCTCAACTGTTACTGTTTTTCCCTAGTAATAGATCTCTTTAGAAAAACATTTTGAGCTTCTTGGGAAAACCAGTTACTACAGTACTTCATGTCTTATTGACACATTCACATTTACAGTGCTGCTTTCTACAAGTAGACAGTAAATCAGCAGAAAAAAGGAGTATGTTATATGAAAATATGATTTCTTAACAATTACCCATTGCTTTTGGCCTTCATGCCTTTAATGCATTTTATAAAGTTATGGATTTATGAATAGTTTCCAGAGAGATTTTTACATATTTATATCTTCTGTTTAGGAACCCTTGGTAGTTAAATAACTTCAGAAAAAATTTTAAAATGCTGCTTGTGCTCATTGGTGTTTTGAAGAAAATAGAAATATGTTCTAGCCTATGGATGACAATAACATGTCTCTGTTGTTTACATTATAACCAACTTTCGTCACTAATATTTTTACCACTTCAAATTTGGTGTAGAATGTTACTACAAGAACCTACAGGAAATATTTTAAAAATAATATAATTTTAGAAATAGTTGATTTTGTTAATCAAAACAGAATAATGGTTATTTAATAGAAAATTAAAGAACTGAATCACATACATACAAACAATAATTGATGCTTCACAAGCCAGCCAAGGTTTTCACACTAAATACGAGGACTTAAGATTACTAAAGATTTCAAATGAGTGTTTGGACTAAAAACAAGTTTAATAACATCAAGCATTCAATAAATATAGTGTTATTTAAAAAACTATGTGGACTTGGGAGTTAGTTTAAGGCACTTGGTCTCTTGCAGAGGACATGGATGTGATTTCCAACAAACTACAGGACAACTCACAACCATATGTTAACTCTGTTTGTGGAGGTTGTGGCGCCATCTTCTGGGCTTTGTGAAAACTGAGTACACAGGAGGTGAGCTGAAACATGTAGGAAAAATATTCCTATGCATTAAAAATAATTATAAAAGATAATAAGATAAAGCTGATAGATGCTGATATCATCATTGATTTACAAATACTTTAGGTTGTTACTAAGATTGTAATAAATCTTAACTGTATTTCTATTGTTCTTTTACAACTTGCAAGTGTTTGTAGTGGGTATTTTAGAATTTCCTTTCCAGACATGTATATAGGTATATGAAGAGACAACTAATAGCGTTATGATAAGTGAAGTTTCCTTAGTTTACCTAAAGGTAACTTTAGCAAAAGTAACTTTAGTTTACTTTCACTAAAATTTTCTTCTCTCTTTCCTCTCCCTCTATCCCTCTCCCTCCTCTCCCTCTCCCTCCTCCTCCGTTCTCCCTCTCCCTCTCCTCTCCCTCTCCTCACCCTCTTTCTCCTCTCCCTCTCCTCCCTCTCCCTCTCCCTCTCATCCCCCTCCACTCCTCCTTTCATCTCTCTGTGTGGGGGTGTGGGAGAGAGAAGAGAGCGATTGTTCTTCCTCTATGCCCTATATCATTCCACTTTTTGTGTGCTTGTTTCTCTACAAGTCTTATTATGAAATATGTATACTTAGATTTTAGAAAAGAGGACTGCCTGGTCTGGTCTCAGTGGGAGAAGATGTGCTAGAGGCCTCAGGAAGGGTGATATTCAGGTTTTGGGGTTGAGGAAGAGTGTGAGCCACTCTCTTGGAGGTATGGGGTTGGGGAGTGGGGTGAGAATTTGTTGGAGTTGACTAGGTGGAGGGCAATGGCTGGAATGTAAATAAATACAATAAAAAAAAGATTTTAGGAGAATATTATTAAATATTATTTTGGTTTAGAAAGGACATATGTTTATTTATATTTTTATTTCTGAATGGTCATTATTTTCACCTCACTTGACTTGATTGCTTAATTATATCTAGGAAAAAAGTGCCATTAATATTTATTGGTTTCTACACTTCTGGAATCTCCTTGCTCCTGTATAAATTAATTCTGCTTACAATCTCAAAGTCCCTTTAGACCAATGAAAGTATAAAGTAGTGTTGATATTGGCAGTTCATTCATGTTGCGAAAATATTTAGGTTTACTATTCTGAAATTTTCTGACTAAATAACTATGCAAATGTGAGTATATTGCAATGTTAGCTAAAATTACTCAACTTCAACATCTCTATTGCGCACAATTAGACTTGTAAAAATACCATGATAGCAAAAATAGTTTTATTAGAGGCTGTATGCTACGTTACAGAATACTTGAGGTCTTTTGGGACGATCAGTTATAGAATACTGATTAGCAACCCTATTAAATAATTTATAATCTCTAAGAATTTAAGCTACTAATCCTTTGAGACTGATAGATTCCCATGTAAACTTTTTAAAAATTCCCCCCCCCCCCCCCTGGTCCTTCCTACAAAATGAGGCATTTAATTCAGTTCTAATTTAACACTTATCAGATTGCACTCAAGAGAGAAAATTACATAAGAGATATTAGACTCTAAATATTTAACCTTAATTTGTCAGGAGTTTCAAAGCAATGTCTTCATCTCTATCCAGAGATGACACAGGGAATACATGTTTAAGCTTACCATAAAAAACTGTGAAGCCATTTAGACTATAACTTGCAAAGCACATGGTGAGACATCTAGATTTAAGTATTTAATTTCTTAAAAGACCATTTTGGATAGGTACTATTATATTTACTTTGCATATGAGAAGTTAATATTTTGGGTAGCAGCTGTATATCTTATATTCAGGAATACAAGGCAAAAATATCTGTTGATATACTGTGTTCATTGTATCATTCAGGACACCAAACGAATCTATTGAAGGCAGAAAACAGACTCTAGGAGTAGACTCTTCCCTTGGGTACAAATTATACTGTACAGGTCAGTTCTACTCTTACATTTCTGAGAGTCATAATTTTATATATTTTAAAGGAAAGGATTCATAAATGATCTGAATTTTTGTAAAGTAAAATTCTATCATACATACCATCTTCATAGACAATTCTCATTTTCAATTTCTCTTAGATTCCTATGAACACTCTAGAGTTATATCATTTAATTCCATGAAATGGTTATTCTTCACATTTTTCCTGTTCTAAAATGCATTTTCTTCTGTTTTCCTTAGAGTTTTTCCTTAGATTTCCCTCTCACTGAAAATATTTTTTTTTTATTTTTCTAAAGAGAAATTCTTAATAATTTCTGTGTTCAAGCCTAACCATCTTTTCCTTTGTTGATGGTTTTTCTCATTATTCTCTTTACAATCACTTTTTGTTTCAAAGGTTGCATAAAAAAAAATCAACACATTAACACATGTATCAAAATTTTGATATTTTCTGGGGAAATTTAATACTCCCAAAACATAACAGTATCACTTACCCCAAAAAGGTTCCTCTCACCCTTTTCAGTTTTTGTTTATGGTAGTATTTAAATAACATCGGTATACATTAAAATACTTAAATTTCCATATTCTTGTTAGATAATAATAGACTATAGAATTATCTTGTATAATTAAAAGTTGCTCTTTTCAATTAGTACCTTTAGCTGTTTGCTTTTTTTATTTGTCCAATTTTTAAATTGGGTTTTGCTGCTATTGCTATTTAACTATAGTATTTATTTCTAAGTCAGAAAATTCTCGTAATTTTAAATTTTTCTTTATAGGTACCAAAAAGATGTTACCCACACTTGAAATTGAATTAAGTAGCCAAATAAATTGTATTTTTATATGAAATGATAGGTCTACATTTGTTTTATTGTATGGTTTCAATAGAAAACATGGATTTGCCAATCTGATTTTCATGTTTTATGATATGATGTGGCTTTTATTGTTAATATGTAAATTTTAAAATTTACTTGCACAATGTTCCCATCTCTTTCCCCTATTTCATTCCTTGTATATTTTGCCAGATTCAATATTCATTGTTCATTCTTTAATAGCTACTCTTTTCATTTAAATGAATGAACATATAACTACATGCCTGAGATTTTTATTAGTTGTTGCCTTATGTCTATGTTACAAGGGACTGAACTGGTTTGGTATAGAAACCCAATCGTAGGCTTCATCCCTGAGGTTTATTATTTCATCCTCTATCAGCTATGATTAGCTATTGCAAATTTCAAGCAAGTATTGAATCCATCAATTGTATAATTGACATTTGTATAATAAGCTTATTTTTAATTCACAATTTGTTTGTAAACATTTATATAATAAGCTATTGGAAATTAATGACGTATGGAATCAATGAGAATAATTATTCATAAGCATTTATATGATAAATATATATAAAATAAGCATATTAACATCATTTTTATAATTGGCACATTTCATTACTATTATTAAATTATAAATTAAATACTATAAACATATAAACCTTTTAAAAAAATGCACAGATAAAATGTATAACTATCGAATTAAAGGATATTCTGGAGTTAATTTATAAAATTAAAATTTTCTCTTTTTAAGAATTTTCTGTCTTTGGGAGATTAAATTAAAAATTTTCGGTATGGAATCTTTAGAATGTATTATTTAGGATTATAGTACAGTCATAACATATGAAAAAAAAGTATTTCTGATTCCATAGGTCTGCAATTTCAGTATGATTATTAGGATTATAACAGAGAATTGAAACATTCTGTACTTCTGGAGAACAGGCTGGATTTCAAAGTCCAGGCTTGTCCAAGATAGTGAGATTCTATCTCAGAATAAAATGTAACAAATAGAGAGCACCAGAGATATAGATCAGTGGAAAACTTGGTTTACATGTTCAAGGTTCCTTTTTTCAGTCCTTTTATGCTTTATAAAAATCATCTCATTATTAATAATTAAATTTATAATAATTTAGTTGAAAGAAAATCCCTCTTATATTAGCTTTATTATTCATAGGAATTCTACTTTCTCTTTATATATTTCGCTGCAAATATTCCCTTGCAATGAGACTGCACCGTCTATTAAGTTAGTTACAAATAAGCAAGAACACTCTACCCTATATGTGATGTTAATGGGTATACAAGTTATTGTTACTTGTCTAAGTAAAATACCAAGTTATTTACTTGTCCTAAGTCATTAACCTTACAAAGTATTGTTTTTTATAATAACCACTTGTAATGTTGTGGAACCTAGAAAACCAATAATCCTTATATATAACTAATCATATAAAATTTTATCAACTAATATAAAGCAAAATTCATCTTACAAGAGGAAAACATTCTGTTGTTAATTTTGAACATGTAGATATTGTAATAAATTTTCTTTAAAAAGTTGCCAAGTAGCATGTATCGGGAGAATTACGGTCAAAATTTGACAGGAGTATCATTCATTAGAAATTAGGAGAGATATTTTTTCTAAGCTTAACGGGCTTAACGGTCAAAAAGTAATTCAAGAAAATATATTTTTTCATTGACAATACTGGGTTTCGTTGTGTATTTCACTCAAAATTAGAGTGAAGGAAATCTAAAATACATTCTTGTAAATTTACAGATGAACCAATTACAAAATAATTTAAGTTCTTAACACACATAAAACATTTGTTAAAATAAGTTATGTCTGTCAGGAGTCTCCTTGAGCAATGCGGCTGGTATGCTCTTTTTACCTTGGATAATAGTGATGTGATGACTACTGGGCTTACAGGGTTCTCTGAAGTATTCTCTAGCCTAGATGTACCCTTGGGGTAGAATGGTCTAAAGTGAAAACTGCAAAGGAAACACAGCCCCTATTCACTGAACTAAAATATCTCTGATATTAGCAATTGGAGTCAAAGATATGTTATCATATCTGAGTACCTTATGAATAAATATTATCACTAGTAATTCAGCTATCTTTTGCTATTTTTATTCAATCTTATTATCACATGTCCGTGAGGAAAAATATTCTTGCATAATATTTACTCTTTCAATTTTTTTTCTTTCTTACACCTGAGGTGCTGTCTCAACGTGGCTGACGTACTTTATTATTTTTATTAGTGCAGATACTTGGTACCATTTTAGATGTTTCATCTAAGTTTGATTAATCTCAATATATGCTATGTTATCAGGCAAGTAATTCACAGCTTTTGCAAAAAGAGGAATAATAAGGACAATCTTTAATTAAACAAAACACAAACACGGGAAAAGGTAGAATGTTGAAGAAGTGAAATATGTCAGCTTTCATAGATGACTAGAAATTATTTCATATTTTTTTTTCATTTAGTGCATACGTATTGTATGATTAGCTACTAGGGATAATAATCGTACTTGCTATCAATGAAAAGAATGGTATAATCATACTTCATCAGAAATTCATAGTTTAAAAGGTTACATAAATAGGCATAAGGAAGTTAAGTTGTATAGTTGATAGCAGATACTAAATGTGCCCCTGTGCATTGTGGCCTCTACCTTCCATTTCATTTATACAACGCCTAGTTGTAATGGAAGGCATATAGCTATCAATGCCTAAGGAACCCTGGCTGAAGGGCATGTTTTAATACACCACAGCAAAGCTAAATTGCTCAAGAATGACACCCTGGGAACTGGCCCTCAGACATGTTGGTAAGAAGTGTTGATGATGTAATATAGGTTGCTAACAATCACGACCACATAAATCCAAGGCACTTGTTTTTTGCGGAGTATTAGAGTTTTCGATGGAGACTGAGCTCTTGAATCAAATTGATTTGAGAACATATCTGCTTTATTGGCTTCCTGGTTCCAGTCTTGTTTTAACCCTCCTTAGCTATTCCTTACACCTTTCAAACAACCCTAATACCTTGGTGTACCTGTCTCTAGTTTGGCTTTTGGGGGATTCTTAAGCAAGGAGAAAAGTTTATTCCAGATAGAGAGGATATTAACGCCGTAAGATGTTTTGAAAGTATCATGAAGACAATGTAAGCAAAGTCTTGACAGTGAGAAAAATGTATAGTTGAGTGGTGCACTATAAGGATGATCAGAGTTTGCCAAGGCACAGAAGGGATGAAGGGCACTTTTGAACCAGAGAAAGAACATAAAATATATTTTAGTTTCTCAAATTTATTATCTGTCTTGTAGTGGGCTTCTTCCATGCACAGCTGATGGTTCCATTCTTAAAATTTCTAATATGGACAGTGTGATTATTTGTAGTTGTCTACAAGTTCATATGAAGTGTTGTTGAATATAATGACAAGGCCATATAGGTCAAAATCACTGGAAGGAAGTGGATGAGTGACAAGATTGAACTGGATTCAATATGATAATAGACTGATCATAGTCCGGTGACTAGAATTTGTTTTCATTCATTATTGTACTAAGTTTTATTTGTAAGAAGAAAAACCAAACACAATTCAAAAATTATTATGATATTAAAAAAGTTAAATGTGATAAAATTCTGAATATTATATACTCTTTTCACATGCCAGGTATGATTTCTTGTCTTTGTGTGATATACAGGATTTCATGTAAGTAAATCTTTTCATTTTCTTTATAATTCCAATAAACTATGCTATTGTTTATGTGACTGATTCAACTTATATTTCCAAGATACAGCCTGTACTTTTCTTGATCTATTTCACTTCGTTTATTTGTACTAAAGAGAAAAGATTATTTACTTCATTATAATTTTTCTTTATTGATGAAAAACAGGTAGTGATCTATGTACGTGTTTGATTTCAGCTGTTTTCCTGAATCACTGATAATTTTTGCAACCTAATATTTTTCATTTAGTTTTTAAGAAAATATTGATCAGAAATTAGGTTTTGGTAAGTTCTGATGTTTATGACTTGCTTTTTGTATTTTCTATGAACACATAATTAAAACTTTGTTTATGATATGTTTTTGTTAGAACATAAAGTTAAAATGGTTAATTTAACTATCTTTTCTGTATGAGTTTTACTTTATTAAGAGAAAACCAATCATACATAACAATGAAAAGTCGTATTTTTTTAAATGTTTTTGTAATAGTTGCTTTTACAGATGGAGTAGTTCATCAATACACTATTTATAATTTATTTTATGTATGATGTGAAGCAGTGTTGTGATTTAGGTACTTACTGAAACTTGTCAATTCTACTTCTACATTACTTTGCAATATGTTTGAATATAACTCTTGGCACCCACAAATCTGCAGAGTCTCTGTTTTTAGAACTTGTTTTCTTAATATCTTCATTTTTTCTGTTTGGTTGGTTGTGGTTGGGTTGGTTTTGTTTTTTGGTGTTTACAAGAACTAGCTTTGTAGGTCTAGGTTGGCTTTGAACTCAAAGAGGTCTCACTATCTCTCATACTGAGAGATTTTTTTTCTTGTTAGCTTGGCATGCAGTCAGAGCTTGAAGTTTTGCTCATGTAGACACAGTTTTCTTTTTGACTGGTTATACAGAAGTTGTCACAGAATTGCCTTTTTTTTTTTTTGCTTATCTTCCTGGTATCCAATCTCCTAAGTTTTGTTCCTTTTTAATTGGGTGTTGTGTGTGAGTGTGCCTTTTTGGCTTCATGCACATGCACACAAGTTTGCGTGTGTATGTGTGTGTTGTTCATTGAAAATTTAGTAGAAAACAGTAATGCTTATCATATTCCTTACGTGCCCTATTGCTCATGAGGTAATGGATTCCAATCCCTGATCTTTACAGAGACACACTGTTTTTTAATTTCTGTGGACAGTGATACAATGGAAACTGGTATGGGAACTTATGGTAGAAGTATTTGTAAATCACAGTGGCATGTTCAAACATTTTCTATGAACATTGGTCAATATTCCATTTTGTATGTTATAGTTGAAGATGAAACCACTAAATCCAGAAAGCCGAGGGACGATTAATCAGAAACTTTTGCTGACTTGCATTGAATTTAATGAGGGAAAAAAAAAAAAAAAGACCTGGTGTTTCCAGTCACCAATAACTGAGTGGCTAATTGTTTTTCAGCTTGAAATAGGTAATTTATGATAATATTTTATGTCCTCTTTAATGAATTTCTTTCTCATTTGTTATATTGACTAAGACAGTTAAAAAGGAGGCAAGTTTGAGATCGTCAATAATGACTTTACCTTCTTTCACATTCCATTTTGGACTTTTGTCAGGATAACTGGCATAGTGATGAGAAACAAATTACCCCACAAATTTTACGATTTAAGACCCCAAGGGACATTTTACTGCCAAGCACAGTTTCCGAGGGAAAGGGGGGAAGGTTAATCTTTCTTCAAGGGGCTTATCAGTTTTTAAAGTTAATATTTTGGGTAGCACCTGTATACTTATATTCAGGAATACAAGGCAAAAATATCTGTTGATATACTGTGTTCATTGATCATTCAGGACACCAAACCGAACTATGAAGGCAAGAAAACAGACCTCTAGAGTAGACTCTTCCTTGGTACAAATTATACTGTCACGTCAGTTCTACTCTTACATTCTGAGAGTCATAATTTATATATTTTAAAGGAAAGGATCATAAATGATCTGAATTTTTGTAAAGTAAAATTCTATCATACATACATCTTCATAGACAATCTCATTTCATTTCTCTAGATTCCTATGAACACTCTAGAGTTACTATCATTAATTCCATGAAATGTTATTCTTCACATATTCCCTGTTCTAAAATGCATTTTCTTCTGCTTTCCTTAGAGTTATTCCTAGAGTTCCTCTCACTGAGAATATTTTTTTTATTATTCTAAAGAGAAATTCTTAATACTTTCTGTGTTCAAGCCTAACTCATCTTTTCCTTTGATGATGTATTCTCATTATTCTCTTACAAATCACTTATTGATTGAAGGTTGACATACAAAAACCTCAACACAGTTAACACATGTATCTAAATGATATCTACCTGTGGAATCAATACAACCCAAAACATAACAGTATCACTTACGCAAAAAGGTTCTCTCACCCTTTTCAGTTGTTGTTTATGGTAGTAATTTATAACATCAGGTATACATTATATACTTGATTTCCATATTACTCTGTTAGATAATAATAGATCTATAGAACTTATCTTGTATAATTAAAAGTTTGCTCTTTTCAATCTAGTACCCTTTAGCTGTTCTGCTTTACATTATTTGTCCAAATTTGATTTGAGTTGCTGCTATTGCTAGTAAACTATAGTAAATATTTTCTAAGTCAGAAAATTTCTCGTACCATTTTAACATTCTTTAATAGGTACCAAACAGATAGTTACCCTACACTTGGAAATTGAATTAAAGTAGCCAAATAATTGATTTTAATATGAATGATAGGTATACATTTTGTATTATTGTATGTTTCAATAGAAACATGATTTGCAAATCAGTAATTTCATGTTTTATGATAAGATGTGCTTTTATTGTTAATATGTAAATGTTTTAAAATTTTACTTGCACAATGTTCCCATCTCTTTCCCTATTTCATTCCTTGTATATTTTGCCAGATTCCATATTCATAGTCATCTCTTTAATAGCTACTCTTGTTCAGTTTAAATGAATGAACATATAAATACAGCCTGAGACTTTTACTTAGTGTTGCCTATATGTATATGTTACAAGACTGAAGTTTGGTATAGGAAAACCCAATCGTAGGCTTCATCCCTGAGGAATATTATTCATCCTCTCTCAGCTATGATGCTATGCAAATTTCAGCAAGTATTTGAATCCATCAATTGTATAATTGACATTGTTTAATAAGCATAATTTTTAATTCACAATTTTTTGTAAACATTTTATATAATAAAGCTATGAAATATAATGAGTATGGAATCAATGAGAATAATATTCATAAGATTATATGTAAATATATATAAATAAGCATATTAACATATTTATATAATTGGCACATTTATATACTATTATTAAATTATAAAATAAATACATATAAACATATAAACCTTTAAAATGCACAGATAAAATGTATAACTATGAATTAAAAAGGATATATGGAAGTTACTTTATAAAATTAAAATTTTCTTTTTATAAGAATTTCTTTCTTTTGGGAAGATTAAAATTAAAAATTATGGTATGAATTTTAGAATGTATTATTTAGGATTATAGTACAGTCATACACATATGAAAAAAAAGTATTTCTGATTCCATAGGTCTGCAATTTCAGATGATTATTAGGATGGTATAAGAGAATTGAACATTCTGAACTTTCCTGGAGAACAGGCTGATTCAAAGTCCAGCTTGTCCAAGATAGTGAGATTCTATCTCAGAATAAAATGTAAACAAAAGAGAGCACCAGAGATATAGATCAGTGGAAAAACTTGGTTAACATGTTCAAGGTTCCTTTTTTCAGTCCCTTTTATGGCTTTATAAAAATCATCATCATTATTAATAATTAAATTTAAAATAATTTAATTTGAAAGAAAATCCCTCTTATATTAGCTTTATTCTACATAGGAAATTCTACTTTCTCTTTTATATAATTTCGCTGAAATCATTCCCTTGCATGAGACTGCACCGTCTATTAAGTTAGTTACAAATAACAAGAACACTCTACCCCTAATATGTGATGTTAATGGGTATACCAAGATATTTTACTTGTCTAAGTAAAATACCAAGATATTTACTTGTCCTAAGTCTTAACCTTTACAAAGTATTGTTTTTTATAATAACCACTTGTAATGTTGTGGAACCTAGAAACAATAATCCTTATATATAACTAATCATATAAAATATATCAACTAATATAAAAGCAAATTCTCTACAAGAGAAAACATTCTGTTGTTAATTTTGAAACATGTAGATATAGTAATAATTTTCTTTAAAAAGTTGCCAAGTAGCATTATGGGAGAATTACTGTCAAAAATGACAGGAGTAACATTCATTTAGAAATAAGGAGAAGATATTTTCTAAGCTTAACTGGCTTAACTGGTCAAAAGTAATAAAGAAAATAAATATTTTCATTGACAATATGGGTTTCGTTGAGTATTTCACTCAAAAATTAGAGTGAAGGAATCTAAAATACATTCTTGTAAAATTACAGATGAACCAATTACAAAATACATTTAAGTTCATACACACATAACACATTTGTTAAATAAGTTATGTCTGTCAGGAGTCTCCTATGAGCAATGCGGCTGGTATGCTCATTTTACCTTGAATATAGTGATGTGATGACTACTGGGCTACAGGGTTCTCTGAAGTATTCTCTAGCCTAGATGTACCCTTGGGAGTAGAACTGCTCTAAAGTGAAACTGCAAAGGAAACACAGCCTCCAATTCACTGAACTAAAATATCATCTGATATTAGCAACTTGGAGTCAAAGAAATGTTATCATATCTGAGTACCTTATGAATAAATATTATCATAGAAATCAGCTATCTTTTGCTATTTTATATTCAATCTTATTAAAACACATGTACGTGAGGAAAATATTCTTGGCATAAAATTACTATATTCATTTTTTTCTTTCTTACACCTGAAGGTGCATGTCTCAACGTGCTGACGTACTTTATTATTTAATTAGAGCAGATACTTTGGTACCATTTTAGATGTTTCATCTAAAGTTTGATTAATCTCAATATATGCTATGTTCTCAGGCAAGTAAATACAGCTTTTGCAAAAAGAGGAATAATCAGGACCATCTTTAAATATAAACAAAACACAAACACGGGAAAAGGTAGAATGTTGAAGAAGTGAAAATGTCAGCTTTCATAGATGACTAGAAATATTTCATATTTTATTTATTCATTTAGTGCATACTTATTGTATGATTAGTACTAGGGATAATAATGTACTAGCTATCAATGAAAAGAATGGTATAATCATACTCATCAGAAATTCATAGTTTAAAAGGTACATTAAATAGCATAAGGAAGATAAGTAGTATAGTTGTAGCAGATACTAATTTTGCCCTGAGCATGTGGCCTCTACCTTCCATTTCAATTATACAAGCCTAAGTTTGAAATGGCAGCATTTAGCTATCAATGCCTAAGGAACCCCTCTGGCTGAAGAGGCATGTTTTAACTACAACCACAGCAAAGCTAAATTGCTCAAGAATGAACACCCCTGGAACCGCCCTCAGACATGTTGGTAAGAAGTGTTGAAGAAGTAATAAAGGTTGCTAACAATCACGACCCACATAAATCCAAGGCACTTGTTTTATGCGGCTTCTTAGAGTTTTCTGATGGAGACTGAGCTCTTGAATCATTAATTGATTTGAGAACATATCTGCTTTATTGGCTTCCTGTTTCCAGTCTTGTTTTAACCCTCCTAAGCTATTCCTTACACCTTTCAAACAACCTAAAACTGGTGTACCTGTCTCAAGTTTTGCTTTTGGGAGATTCTAAGCAAGGAGAAAAGTTTATTCCAGTAGAGAGGATATTAACTCACGTAAGAAGTTTTGAAAGTAACATGAAGACATTGTAAGCAAAGTCTTGACAGTGAGAAAATGTATAGTAGATGGTGCCTATAAGGATGATCAGAGTTTGCCAAGGCACAGAAGGGAAGAAGGGCACTTTATGAACCAGAGAAAGCACATAAAATATATTATAGTTTCTCAAATTTAATATCAGTCTTGTAGTGGGCTCTTCCAAGCACAGATTGATGGATCCCATTCTTAAATTTCTAATATGACAGGTGTGATTATTTGTAGTTGTCACAAGTTCATATGAAGTGTTGATGAATATAAGACAAGGCATATAGTCAAACATCACTGGAAGGAGTGGCTGAGTGACAAGATTGAACTGGATCAATATGATAAAGACTGATCCAAGTCCTGTGACCTAGAATTTGTTTTCATTCATTATTGTACTAAGTTTATTTGTAAGAAGAAAACCAAACAAATTCAAAAAATTATTATGAATATAAACAAGTTAACATGTGATAAAATTCCTGAAAATATATACACTATTCACACTGCCAGGTATGATTCTTGAGCTTTGTGTGATATACAGATTTCATGTAAGTAAATCTTTTCATTTTCTATATTTCCAATAACTATGCAATTGTTTATTTGACTGATTCAACTTAAATTTCCAAGATAACAGCCTGTACTTTATTGATCTATTAAACTTCTTTAATTGTACTAAAGAGAAAAGATTATTACTTCATATAATTTTTCAATAGTGAATGAAAACCAGTATTGATCTATGTATGTGTTTGATATTCAGATGTTTTCCTGAATCACTGAATAATTTTTGCAACCTGAATATTTTTATTAGTTTTAAAGAAAATATTGATCAGAAAATAGTTTTGGTAAGTTCTGATGTTTATGACTTGCTTTTTGTATTATTCTATGAACACATAATTAACTTTGTTTATGATATGTTTTTGTTATAACCATAAATTTAAATGGTCTAATATAACAATCTTTTCTTTATGAGTTTTTACTTTATTATAGAGAAACCATCATACATAACAATGAAAAGTCTTATTTTTTAAATGTTTTTGTAATAGTTTGCTTTTCACAGATGAGTAGTTCATCAATACACTATTTAATAATATATTTTATGTATGATGTGAAGCAGTGTTGTGATTTATGTACTTACTGAACTTTTCAATTCTACTTCTACCATATACTTTGCAATATGTTTAAAATAAACTCTTGGCACCCACAAAATCTGCAGATTCTCTGTTTTTAGAATTGTTTTCTTAATCATCATCATTTTTTCTGTTTGGTTGGTTGGTTGGTTGGTTGGTTTTTGTTTTTTGGTTTTACAAGAACTAGCCTTGTAGACTAGGTTGGCTTTGAACTCAAAGAGGTCTCCCTATCTCTCCCTCCTGAGAGATTTTTATCCTAGTTTGCTTGGCAAGCATTCAGAGCATGATTTCTTGCTCATGTCAGCACAGTTTCTTTTAGACTGGTTATACAGAAGTTGTCACAGAATTGCCTATGCTATCTTCCTGGTATCAATCTCCTAAGTTTGTTCCTTTTAATTGTGTGTTTGTGTGTGAGTGTGCTTTTGGGCTTCATGCACATGCACACAAGTTTGCGTGTGTATGTGTGTGTTGTTTATTTAAATTTAGTAGAAACAGTAATGCTTATCATATTCCTACGTGCCCTATAGCTCATGAGTGTAATGGATTCCAATCCCTGACTCTTTACAGAGACACACAGTCTTATGAATTTCTGTGGACAGTGATACAATGAAAATGGTATTGGGGCACATCTGGGTAGAAGTATTTGAAAATCACAGTGGCATGTTCAAACATTTTCTCTGACATGGTCAATATTCCAATTTGTAATGTTATAGTAGAATGATGAAACACTAAATCAGAAATCCCGAGGGACGACTTAATCAGAACTTTTGGCTGACTTGCATTGAATTTAACTGAGGAAAAAAAAAAAAAAGACCCTTGTGTTTCCAGTCACCAATAACTGAGTGGCTAATTGTTACTACAGCATGAAATAGGTAATTATGACTAATATTTTATGTCACTCTTTAATGAATTTCTTTCTCATTTGTTATATTGACTAAGACAGTTTAAAAAGGAGGCAAGTTTTGAGGCTCTTCAAAATTGACTTTACCTTCTCTTCACATTCCATTTTGACTTTTGTCAGGATAACTGGCATATTGATGAGAAACAAATTACCCCACAATTTACGATTTAAGACCCCAAGGACATTTACTGCCAAGCACAGTTTCCGAGGGTTAAACATCTTCAAGTGGCTTATCAGTCTTGAAACTTTATAGGATATATCATGAGTTTTCAACAATTTATTGCCTATACCTACAAACTAGATTTGAATGATTTACTGCTAAAGGAACTTCCCAGTTTCTTTAAAGAAGACAATAGTTCCTCACGCATACCATGGCCTCTACATTGGGTGGGGGATGTAATGTAACAGTTTCTCAAGGGAAGAATTAATGACTAAGAAAAGAGGGGTGGTGGAGGGAGGAGAGAATATAAATAAAACAAAAGTCACAAAATTATGTGAGCTAATTACCCAAATGCATATCACCTTTTACCTATTTTATTTATGAGAAATAATAAGTTAATCTTGCCTATACCCAACTTAAGGAGAATGTGATTATTAAGCACAGAGGGAGAGGCAGGGGCAATGGAGAAAAAAAAAAGGAGAAAGAGAAAACTAAAACCACAGCCTTTTTATAACTTAAATTTAGAACTGGCTTATGATTGCAAGAAAAGCACTAAATGCAATACATATTGAATGGAAGGATATTTTAACATCAATCCTTACAGAGAAAAGTGTTAAATAATCTGTGAACATAGTTTTAAAACTATCACATATGGTCCAGAAGCAAGGTTAAAAATTACTCTGAGAAGTATAAAGCCAATGCTTTTTGTTTCTCTCAGCTTCTATTCTTGAAGCATGGAAAACTGTCACTGGTTTCTGGTCCTTATCTTCCTTGTCCCTGTTTTCATAAAATTTCATCATGATAGCACTAGGTGTGCCTTTAGATATTTATTGTGGTGGAAACTCATTACATCAAATATGAGAATATGTTATTCTTTTTTAAGACAGTTTCATCATTTCTTTAATATTTTCCTTTCCACAAATTTTTTCCTCTAATTTCTATCATTTAGGTATTAGACAATGGGGATCACAGTTTATCAACTGAAATACTATTCTCACTGAGCAGGATAACCAGTTGTTAAGAACAATCTTGCTCTACATTGCCCCTTTGTTGGTCATTCTTCAAAAAGAAAAAGTTGCATACTGGTCTCTTATCTTCCTAAATGATTCTGTATATCGTTAAATAATCTCTAGAGTATAATAAAATCACCCCAATTTGAGAACAACTTTCACTAACCTTCAGAGATTCTTATATTTCCTCTCCTGTTTTCTGTCTTTGTGTATGCTATTTTATGGAGAGTTCTTCAAATTTATCCTTCATCTTTGTCTGAAACTCATTTTGCTTATTCAATTTTTTTAGATATTATTTTAGTATAGTTTCATGTTCATGACAAAATTGAAGAGCATACAGACAGATTATCCATGTACCCTCTGTATCTTACACATACATCTCACCCCTTTGTCAGATTCCAAGAAATACTTTATATATGTTGAACAGACCATGGCACATCATCCCCACCTCTGTAGCTAACTCCAGAGTTTACTCATGGTGTTATAAAAGCTATAGATTTGAATAAATGTCTAATAGCATATATCTATTTATTGTTCATAAGACTGATTTCAGCGGTCATATATAATTCAGTTATAATTTTTAAAAATCTCATTCTCTGAAATATTTTTAAATAGATTCTTTGGTTTCTTTTCTCATATGATTGGCAGAGTGGTCTGAGATTTTAATTATTTAAGATAATTTTATAATTTATGCCTTTGTGTTTTTCTTTAGATTTTCTTTCCCTATATAGTTGCTGCAGTCCCTCACACCCACCCCACCCCATTTAGATATGAATTTGTTTTTATGCAGGTTTCATCTTCTGTGTTAGAGGGGACTGCTTTTCAAATAACTGAAAATTTATCACCTGTCTTAATTCTGGGTACTGTACAGTGAATGTTCCTTAGACAATTTAGTTATTTATAGACTTGATAAGTCTTTGTAGGTGTTTCTTTCATTTATGTTAATCAATTTACAATTATATATTTTATTATTACTTCAGAGTTATCTTAAGACAATTTTCAATAAAGAGGACATATCATTTTTTTTTAAAAAAAGTCTGCATTATGTCTTGTTCTCCCTCCTCTTATATCCCCATTTAGCATTTTGTTGTTGCATCTACATTACCTCCTACTGTCTCTCTCCAAGCCTCTGAAGTTTTAAAATTCTTGCAAATTGGGGGAAGCTAGGAAAATTGTGTTCTATTCCTCAACCAAGAGACGACTTTCACACAATCCTGGATTGTAACGCTGTGTCATTGTTTTCAGGCCTCCATAGGATCACAGCTTTATGTAAGCTGTGGCCTCAGGCTATATATCCGGAAGCTGCATTTTCTTCCTCTTTGTTTACTTTCATGCATGGGGAATCCATATGCCAACAACTAGTTTTGAACACTCACACTTATCTCCGACTTCACACACTTTTCCGGAAGCAATTTATTTACTGTAAATCATTTAAACTATGGGTCTCTACAGTGTTAACTAACTTGGACCCCTGGGAGCTCCCAGAGACTGAGCCACAAGACAAAAAGCATACACAGGCTGATCTGAGGCCCCTGGCACATAAATAGCAGAGGGCTGCCTTGTCTGGCCTCAGTGGGAGAGGATGTACATAATCCTGCAGGCAGTTGCTGCCCCAAGGTGGGTGGGGGTTTGGGGTAGGGGTGGGAGTAGGGGAGGTGCACCCTCACAGAGGCAGAAGGGTAGGGTATAGGGGAGGAACTATGTGAGGGGATCTGGAGGGGGTGGCATTTGAAATGTAAATAAATAAATTATTGTAAATAATAAATAATTGGTCTCAATTATTTTTGGCTCAAAGTCTAGATTGGTAATGAATATTGTTCCTTTTGATGATTTACAGTTTGGTTCCTTCAGAGATTGAATTGTATGTGTATCCACATTCATGTTTTGGGTTTGTATTTTTTCAATACTATGGTTTAAAACCACAGAATTCTCTATGTATATGACACCAGAATTCTCTCACTCTGGGTTTGCATTGAGTTTCAATGACATTTGTGCACTCAACAAAATACAGTTAGAACTATGTGTATTACAAAAGGTAGATTTAAAAGCCTTTAATATGGGAAATTATGTGAGAGTTGACATGAAATTATATGGCAGTCTTATATCTATGATGGAGATAAGGAGTAAAAACTACATAAAATCTGTACATCATTTATAATGTAGTTGTGAAAATAACTTGAAAAGTGTTGGGTGAATGAACGATATCCACACAAGAACTACCTGTTGCAAATTGATAAATAAATCACATAATAAAGTCGAAGGAGTAAATCCTCTTGAATACTCTGGACTCAAACTTTAGAACTGAGGAATAGCCTAATTCCTAAGATTATAGGTAAAGTCTCACAATCATCTGTCTTTAGAGAAGGAATTATGTGCTATTATCAAATGTGCAGCTAGTTCTACACATCTGATAATAGTACATAATTATATTTTCATTCCGCTGCACAAATTTCAAGGTGAAAGATTATATTAATGTATTTGAAAATAATTAGACAAACGACTTTTAAAGGTCATTTTTTTTTTTTTTTTTTTTTTTTTTTTTTTTTTTACAATTGATTTACTTAAAGTAAAAAGTCGAGTGTGCATGGAAGATAAAGTTTTTACTATTAGGTTCCTTTTAATTCACTGATTTTGTTTGCTGTTTGAAGTCAATTCATTTCATGTTTTCTGTTTTCGAAAGCAAGAGTCCTGTTTGTAGGGGAAAATTTGTCTTATCACAAGTCCGTTCTGAAATCACGGCTCACAATTAGCACCACCTAATGGCAAGTGTTTGAATTGCAGATGTAAAGCCCAAGACTTTCCATATCTAATATGAATTGTGTTAGTAAATTCATTTTCATGCCCCTTTCCCCTTGCCCCTCTGCCTGTGCTGTTCTCCCAATTACATGGCCAAAGTTAACTCTATGTAAATGAAATATCATATCTCATTTACTTTTCATTTCCCTTCCCCAATCTATATAACTTAAAATTAACTGTTAAAATAATAAAAAAAAAAACATTAGCAGAGAATAAAGTAAATCCCATAATTATAACTTATTTTATTTTATAATGTTGTTTTAAACTGTACGCATGTAAACAAAATATGAAGTTCTGTTTAGTACCCTGAACATTTATTCTCACTTCACCAATCTTGTATCAATACACTAATATTACACCATTTAAAATAGAAATGAAACTATGAGCAAAATTTATCAATAATATTATTTCACCTGCAAATACTTCAGTGTCTCTCTGGAAATCCTATCTATAATGTTCAATCTATAGTAACTACAGTAAATGTAGAAATTATCAAGCACTTCATTTAGTAACTATTGGGTCGTATACGTCAGTAGGAGCTATTACATGTTTTAAAAGGCAGTATGAAGCTTATTTGTGTCATAGAGTTTGAATTAAGATGCTTGTGCATGGTCAACAAACACTCTAGAATGAAGCTAACTGCTTATGAATCCAGTTATTCTTTGTCCATTACATTTAAACAGTATTTCACAATTAAAATTTCTCAAGATCCACTTTAATCCCTCTTCACTTTTGGAACTCTGTTCCAACACTATGGTCTTTGCTGACTGGGACATGTAAGCAGCGTTAGCTATGCTCATTTTGTATGTTCATAACTTTCAACATTGACATCACTGGTGTTAAAATTGTGAGTTGATCAATTATTTTTCTTCCATATATTTTTGGTGTAAGTGTCCCATATCTTGATCCATTATACATATTTTACCCTTTAAATATACTATTCAAATAATAGTGGGGTCACGGCAGTGTTTACTGAATAATGTGTCAATGAGTGTTGAGTTCTCACATTATAGGTATCGATAGAAAAGGTAGAAGAAAATAGCTTATGTCTATAGTACATATTAGATATATCATTTCCTTTACCTAAAGTAAGCATACCGAGCTAGGTACATTTAGCATGCATGTCCTATTGGCTTCCATTTACACCTATGGTGAGTTATAATGCACTGGAAGAAGTCATGATAATTATTTAAGTATTTCTTCTCATAAATGACTGAGGCTTAATTTTAATGACACTTAATGGGAAAAATGCTTGTTTGAATGTTATCTTCAATTCCTGGTAGAGAGGATAGCCAGAATAACAATGTTAATATTAATATAAACTTTCTAAAACTACTTTTAAGTTCTGGGCTTTAAATACTTTAAGGTTATGAAATATTTTAGTGTATTATTTTATTGAATGGTTTAGCATCATTTCATCTGCTCTAAGAAATTAAAATATTATTTAACAACAATTATCACTTTACTACAAATTATGGCTAAACTATCATTTGCTGCACAGGTAGCTTACAAACATTGACATACTCTCTTTATAGTCTGCATTTTATTAGGGCATTAATTAATTGTGGCACTAATCTTGGAAACAAAGAATAAGAGAAGAAAGCAAGTATCTCATTACAAATATAATAGTAACATTTTAACTTATTGGTTTCTCAGAATTTTAATTAGTAACTACATAATTAATAATTGAATTTATTAACACATTTTGCCATGTGAATTTAATTATTTAGACTATTTTAGGTTGATTTATGGGTGACTATTTATTCATCAGTTATTCTGTGGGTGCCAGACTATATTTAAGCTATGGATAAAATGAGGCTAGATATGTAGGTATTGTTCTCAAATATTTGATATGCTAATTTATGAAATAGAATTCTTGTCTTATATATAGGTCCCTCCTTTCCTTCCAACATCTTCCATATCCCATATCTCAAATTAATATGTCTACTTATCAATATTTGTTTTTTTCCTTAATTTATTTATGCTCTTTATATCCTGAACACAGCACCCCATCCCAGTTTTAAGGTTTACTATAATAGTCAAAACATGAAATCTATATTTTTTCAGTTACTATGTTCTCTAATATTTTTGATAATGTTACAAACTCTAGTTATTTCAAAGGAAGGAAACTAAATAGAAGAATAGCCTAGAGTGGATTGGCAATAGCAATTTATACCAATTGCACCCTCCCAGGAGGTAAAACTTACAATCTTACAACAATATCAAGTTTTTTTAGTTGTCTGACTAAAACTGTTTGTCTTGTGATATGTTATATTTTGATCAAATGGGTTCTGAATCATTCAGTACATGAATTTCTCAAGAGACAGGAAATAAGTCTCCTCAGCTTATTTATTTTCTGATAACATTAAATTATTTAATATAGTAATTTTCAGTTCCATATAAGATTTATCTGGAGGATTTTAGGAGCTTCTTATGTATATTACTCACTGTAAAGGGTGTTCTGGCCTGTTTCTCAGTGGGCCTATTGGAAGTGACATTTCAACATTTAAATATGTACCATTTCAAAAATGTTATATTATCTTCTGCTTGTGACCTATTATTCCTCTTCCAAATGATAGTATTTATATCTTACAACCACATAATAAAAGCTGTAAAGGTGAGCTTTCTTTAATTTTCCCTTGAGGTAATATTATTACAAATTCTTTCTAATTTAATAAGCATATTTTCTGTTGCCTATTAGTCATTACTTGCCTCAATTAACAAGATTTTTTTCCTTTACTTTTTGTATTCCTATCTATGTGGCCAAAATGAAAAGAAATACATAAACTTTGATTTCCTTTGACAAAACCATTTCTCTTAATACACAGTTCCCTCTTTCTCACATCTTACTTTCAGACACAATTGTTACATTGGAAAAAAACAAGAAAAGGCATTGAAATCACAACAAGCATATGCTCCCCTGCTTCTAATAGACAAATGACTAATGAACAGTATTAATACCATTGAAAGATAAAAATTTTTGTCTGCTGACTTCTCTTAGGAAAGATATTTTGGCTTTCATCTTGTGTCAATTATTTCAAGCTATGATATTCCTTGCTTAGTTATTGTTTGTGTGTAAGTGTATGTGGACATATGTGTTTGGGGGTTTAAAGAATAATTTATGCAGTTATTCCTCAGCAAAGGTCACCTTTTCTTCTTTGACAAGATCTCTCAGTGGCCTGCAACTCACAAAGAAGAAAAGTTACCTGCTCAGGAAGACTCAGGGATCTGTTTGTCTCTACCTCATCATTGTTAGGTTAACTTAAAATTGCATGTCACCACCTGTGTTTATTTTCTTTAATATGGTACCCTGAGGTTAATCTCAGTATCATTCTTAGAAACATCATTTATCTTCTTTCTTGAGACAGTGTGTCTCATTGTACGGGTGTTTGTCAATTGGTTATACTGGTGAGCCAGTGAGGTTCATGGATTCTTTTGTCTCTACCTCCAAAGCAGTGAAACGGCAGCAAAATGCTGCATGCCTAATATTACTCCCATTAATTTTGAGGACTGATGTCAGATCCTCATACTTGCAATACAAGCACTTTATCAACAAAGCTGCCCACTCTTCCTGCTTTGGATTGTTTTAGGTCAAACTTCAGAACCGAAATGCTTAGATCCTCTGTTATTGCTTTATTTCTGAGGAGCTGGGTTTGTTTCTTAAAGATAGTTTTATGACAATAAGTAACTATTCGTGTGTGTATTATCTGTAGTTGTTCTTGCACAAAAAATTCAGAGGTGAGAAATTCTGACATAAGACAATTTTTGGAAAACGTTTTTCTTTTTTTTTGCATTTGGAAAGACTGAACTTTTCCACATCTTGCTGTCAACTTAATAACATGCTTTCAGGTAAGTTAAGAATATGCAGTTAAGCTGCTATCTGAGTATGTATTCAGCCTGTTAGGAATGCATATGTATAAACATATACACATGCATACAGAAAACGAGACCATGAATTTGAATGGCTACAGGGAGCAGCAGATGGGTAAGTTTCAAGAGAGAAAAGGGGAAGGGTGAGATGTAATTAAATTATAATATCAATTTCAAGTTAAAAATAAGCTTAACCTGACTTTAAGATAACAGATGTATTATGTCCATGATTCTTATGAAATCAGTTTTTACAGGCCGAAGAAAAATTAATGGCTTTAATCTTTTTATATCATATTCCATATCTCTGACCCAGAGAAATGTATGTATATATATATGTATGTATGTATTGTGGTAATGAATTATTCAAAACAGCAAACAGGATTAAAGCAACCTTATACAAAATATACAACAACTATTAACCACAATTGTTGCAAAAACATGTATATATAGCTTTATGTTTACTTTCAATGAGAAGTGATACTCATGGTCAGTAGGGAAATGCATTCTTCCCTTGTAAAACCTGGTTAACCATTTCTGTAAAGGAATGCTTCATCTCATTCCTTTTTTTTTTTATTATTGTTCAATAAATACAGAGTGAAACTCTTTGTTGGGGACAAGAATAGGGACAAAGATAGGCACGAATTCTAATTCAAACACAGAAACACACACACACACTGCATCAGACACACACACAATAGACAACAACCACACAGATTGTAGTCAGACAGAAGAAATGTGGAGAATTCAAATATGGTTTTGCTCTTAGTCAAACTACTCTAAGAGGAAGCTCTTTATATTCCATCTTGCATTTATTACCAACATATTTTGGTAACACCTCTAAGATTTTTTTTTTTTTTCAATTTGTTAACCACTGTTTATGTGACTTTCTGAGTCTAAAATATTTACTATTTGACCCCACACAAAATAACTTTGTTGATTTTTGCAACCTAAAATTATAGTACCAATTATTTGTCTTACTGCGAACCACGTGTCCTCAAATAGTTAAAATTCCATTCATACTGGGAGACTGAACTAGGATAGTCTCAACCTACAAATGAGGAATAAGAGCAGAACATCACAGAGATAATATTATCCCATACAGTTAACACCATATTAATTCCAAGTTTAAATCACTGCAAATAAATCTTATAATCTCATCATGAACATAGAATAGTATTACCAACATACGTGCATACCCATGTATGTGCATTAGATGGAAACTCAGTTATAGAGTTTCAGCATCACTGCAATGATTCATGCTTTCTCCTCTTCGTAAAAATGAGAGCAGTCTGGGGGGAGCATTGAGCGGGATGTAAAGTGAATAAGTACAAATAAATAAATCACAAGAGAGGGGAGAGAGAGAGAGAGAGAGAGAGAGAGAGAGAGAGAGAGAGAGAGAGAGAGAGAGAGAGAGAAAGTGAAACAACAAGTCTGTGAGATACTGGTTTCTTAATTGAAAACTAATTTATACTCCAAATGCTTACCTACAATATAAATCAGATTCATTGTCTATGTATGATAGAAAGCATACTCCTTTGTCATGCTAAATATCAAGGTATAATATTCCTTCTCACATTTGCAGATTGCTATAGAGCATAACTTGTAAAGTAGGGAAATAAATAATTCAGAAATTCTTCTCTGATACCAAACCACTAACATGATTCAGTAGAATTATGTCCCTTTACTACAAATTGTGTACTCACCATCATATTTTATATGGATGATGCTTTATTCAAATTATTATAGACAGAAGTGGTTGGAAGCTAAAAGTCTCTATCCCATTCACAATATGAGAAAGGATTTAAGATACATTTAAAATAGCACAGTAAATCCTTGCTTTGCCAATGTGAGTTCTGCTTGACATTTAAATATCTGTTAGTTAATAGATATATTCAACAATATAATGCCAATATCTAACACCACATTCTTAGTTAAAATTCAAAATAAATACATAATTGTTGATAAAAGTGATTGACATTTTATTGACTCTACTCTTTCACAATAAAAGCACCATTCATATGGTAAATTCAAATGCAAACTTGTTATGTAGTGCAATGTTGAATGCTTTCATATGTGTTTTTAAAATAGTATTAAACAAAATTTAGATAGAATATTTTTTGCACCATACTTAATTTTACTTGCTAAAATTTTACTTTATAGTATTGAATTTACAGTCATAATATGTTGTAAATAAAATATACAAGAATATATGAAGTTTGTTAAGTTTTTATTAAACATTTGTTATGTATTTTGGGATTATCACAGTTTATGAAGGTAATAATATATTTGCCTCATATATATATATATATACATATATGTATATATAATCTAGTATATATGTTCTGATTGCTATACAGAAATAAAACAAATCCATGCACTTCACTAAAGTTCCATAAAACTTCCAGATATATTTTGAGTTATAATATAAAACAGGATAAATAGATCGAATGTGGTATTGTGGATTTTCAGAGAGATTAACACCTGATGACCTGATCAAGAAGTATTTGATGATAGAAAATAGTCCTCTGAGTATACAATATTGTAAGAACATTTAGTGGCTGGATTTAGTTTCATCTACCAGTATGCCTTGTGTGGGAGAAGAACTGGGGTTCCTCAACCATTTCAGTCATCCATTGTACCTGTTGCTCCATTGAGGATACAGTACAGTCATAGGAAATGAAATTTAGCAAACTGTGATGTCAGGAAGTCATGTATCATTTCTCGTTTAAGGCCTTTACTGGGCAGCATCTTTCATATACTGCTCTATTATTAGAACCATTGCCATTTCATGGAGATATTATAGATCCATAAAATAGAAGCACATGGGGTCGCAGAGCCAGGAATGCTGCCTGTTTTTTATAACATATTATTTGAAGAAAAAAAAAAAAAACTAGTTTAGGGCTGGTGATATGCTCACTGGATAAATAAAGAACTAGCCTGACAAGTGAGTTTAATTACTGAAATAAAATACAGGTTGAAGAAAAGAGCCAACTCCAAGAAACTGTCCTCAGACTTTCACATGTATTCCATTGCATACACACATAATATGAACAAATTAATAATGAAATAACAAATACTTTAATTTTTAAAATAAATTTAAAACTACTAAACTTCAGAGTATTTTTATGACACTGCATTATCTAGATAAGCTTACTGTTTTGTAAGAGTCTTCCATTACATATAATATTGGGAGAATTCTTTATCATAGTTCTCTGTAAACTGTCTAAAGGGATGGTTAAAAAGTGACCTAACGTAATTCAATGAATTCAGTTAGTTGAAAGCATTTAATAGTGGTTAACAACAACAACAACAAAAACAACTTCTTTGGGATCATGAGTTCTCAATGTTGTTTTTCCTGAGAGAAGTGTATTCTTTTTGTTCATTTCTGTGACCTATTCTATTATGTTGGTACTCAACAAAGTCACTTTTCTATTTTCTATTTATTATTTCTCTAATGAATAAGATGAGATCTAGTTCTGTTTTTTATACTCAAAGATTTTTAGTATTTATAAATGGTAAGGTATATTATATGTAATGTTTTACTACAAAGAATTAGAAAATGAGTTGTGATATTTTTGAAATCTACTTTGCTGTCAGAGCACATGGAGATGCAAGTCAGACAGGCCAGGATAAGATAGTGAGTGACAGACTATGAACTACCGGGTTATGAAAGCAAGTGACTTCTGGGGACATGTGAGACACAATTCTGAAGTTTTACAAGATATAAGGCAATAAGTGTTAATCTTCTTGTGATGAGCAGTCCAATCTATGACATTTCACTGCCCTTTAACGTTTCCTTCTGGCCAAAGCAAACAACTGGCAAAATATATATTCCAACTCGCTTGTCTCTAGGGGATACCAGCATAAAAGTGGATTTATCTATATAGAACCAGGGAAGGATTCTGTGCTGGGAAACTTGAAGCTGAAAGTAGGACTTTCAACAGATTAAATTGTCAAAATAGACAGCAATTTGGTTGGAAAGGCATCTCTCACAAGGAGTCAGTTAGAGGGAGATTGATGCGGAGGACAAACAATGCAAAGTATGATGAGACACAAAAACAAGTATAAAGGAAGTATTCAGAATTCAGAAAATAGTAAAATATGAAATATGAGTTCAGAGGGGTGTAAAAAGAGGAAGATTATTCTTTCAGCCCAGGGGCATTTTCAGAAAAAATGGCGGTCATCCTTGATACTGAGAGGTCATGGTAATGGTCAGTTTTGAAGGATGAAAGTCATAGTACTATTTCTTGGTAAGTTTAAAAATTAGTTTCATAAATCTTTTTTTTTGTTTGTTTGTTTTTTTCGAGACAGGGTTTCTCTGTATAGCCCTGGCTGTCCTGGAACTCACTCTGAAGACCAGGCTGGCCTCGAACTCAGAAATCTACCTGCCTCTGCTCCCAAGTGCTGGATTAAAGGTGTGTGCCACCACCGCCCGGCTTCATAAATCTTAAAATTTTATTTTTACATGATATAATTAAGACCTCAAAACAACAACCTACAGATACAGAATACACTATCTTCAAATCAATGTTTGCCTTAGAATATGACTGGAATCAAATGAGCATGTTTCAGATATTTGTGACATACACCATTTTGTTGATCATTACAAAATGGTGGAGACTACTGTAATATTTTATGATAATGAAAAATATGTGCAATAGTTTGAACATGGAGATTTTTAGTGAGTGTTTTCTGGATCCATGTAGTGAATCACATATTTTAGGTAACTGGTAGATGGTGAACTTATAAAACAGATTAGTTAAAAATAAAGTAACAAGTGCCAAATATTAAGGTGATTTGAAATCTACAGAGTAATATAATTATAAAGTCATTCCTGAACTAGAAACGTAATCAAAAGACAATATTTTATTTATTCATTTAATGTGTGTGCATATTCACATAGAAATCATATAACTGGCAAACTGCAAATTATTAGCATGATAGTAAATGCACACAGACCTGCAAAATGCTAGATAGTTGATAATTTTGGTTGTATAAAATTCTAGAAATTTCAAATTAATCTGCTGTGTGAGACAATAGCTCAATGATTTCCTAGGGATTAAAGAAAGGGCAAAAATGAGTGATTTGTTGGGAGTATTTATGAAGATTACAACTGTATTATTTATTCTAATTAGCAATGGATTCACTGGTATATATATTTATTTAAATGTGTATGAAGTAGAATTCTTCAAACAAATTTGACATATTTGAAAACATTTATACATCAATAAAAAAGCAAATAACTTATTAAGAGTAGTGCCTAGATACATTGCTACATATAATGCTACTTAAAATGTATCCGTCAATAAAGATTATAAATTAAGCATTTGTCTTTCAGTTACTGGAAGTACTGTCTACCAAAAAGTTATGGATAAGCTATTATCTAACATTCTTTCCAGCAGACAGGTGTTTTTTTTTATCTAATATTGTATAGCCTAGAAGGAAACAGTTTGAAAGGTTAGATCCAAACACTGATGGATAAAGGCACATAGGTCCATCCTTGTCTCACACAAGACTGATGTATCATTATCCCAATAAGCTAAAGACTCTCCTGTAACTGTATGAGCTCACGAGTCTTTCCTATCCAATCTTGGTTCATTTTACTATCCCTCGAATTAGGCATTTATCTGAAATGCATCCACCAGTTAGCTTTATCTTACTCTGTTTCTTGGCTTTAAATTTAATTTAATTATATAAGTCTATGCATGTACATCTTCATATGTATCTATAGGATAGCTATGTGCACACAGTAGGCACAGCTACTTTTAGAGTCCAGATCAGATTGTTAGGTCTCCTGGAGCCAGAGTTATAGGCAGTTGTGAGCCACTCAACATTGGTGCTGGAAAATAAACTTGAGTCTTTTGTAAGAATGTATGTGTTCTTAACCACTGGACCATTTCACCATCCCCTTAGTCTATTTGTCAAAAAAATAAATCAGAGCAGCATTTTAGTGTTTTTAAATGTTTAAGTACTGTAAATTCGAGTATATATATGAATTAATCATACAAAAACATGAAATTATTATTATTGATTGTTATTGTACTTTTGATTTTACTATCAAGCATTCATTTATTAATAATTAAATATTCATTTACTAAGTATTTTATCACCTGTCTACTTGTCATCTTTAATATTTGGACATTACAGATAGAGATATTAGCACAGAATTAATTTAGATAAAAATTTCATATAGCTGAGCTTGGTCTATACTCCTGCCTTCATGTTCTAAGTGTTATGATTACAGGCATGTGCCACCATTGCATTTTTCTTTATTGATTATATTTCCAACCAATAGATCGATACATAAATTCATAAAAATATAATGATAAATGTTTGTATACTTATGATAAATATATGCATCAAAAGAATGATCATTCAATCTCTGGTAACACTAGTGAAAATGTAAATATGAGCCTTAAGATAAACTGTCATCTATTTCTTATTTTACAAGGGATACTGAAAAAAGTGACTGGAAGTAATTTCAATCTTTAAACTCAATCTGTAATTTAATTTCATTTGTGACATTTGGAAAATCACTATCTTAAAAGTGCTAGCTTTTCCAACACCCTAGATTAACCACTGGTATGTTCCTGTTAAGAGACGGATAAAAGGCAGGCATAGTTCCATAATCCCTGTACTCAGGAGGCAGAGGTAGGAAGAAATAGAGTTTAATAACAACCTGGGTTAGACACAGTCACATGAAAGGACAGAACTGCACAAAATAATGGAAACGACATAGATAAAACCTGTGCTAACTAAGCAAACATGTAAAGCAAACTGAACCAATCCTTCAGCTTGTATTCTGCTTAGTAAATGAATAAATTTTATTTCTGTTATCTCAATTATCTTATTTCTGTGTTCTTCACCATTGAGATACTTTAAATCTGATTCATGTGTCTCTTAAGCTTATTCTTTACACATTTCATATAATTTGCTCTTTTTCTTGACATAAAATCATCACATAGTAGACCCCAAACCTAAAGCCTTACCATTTTTATTATAAAGCCCTAAATCAATCTTGGTGATGTCTTGTTTGACCCTATAGGTAAAGGAAAGAACAAAAGAACTGGTTTGCTCAATTCATTCACATTATTCCTGATCTTCTTTCTGAACAGGAAGTGGAAGCAGATACAAACACAAACTGCTGGAGTGAGGAGGAAGGAGGGAGAAAGAAGAAAATTGAACAGACACACTTGTATATGACTTTTATATCTGTTACTGACTAGTATAAGGGATCAAAAGAGAGGGCCTTAAGATATTTATAAATCAGTTAAGAGAAATAATTAAATAAGGCACTGATTCTCATAATTCCCATAGTTCTCATAAATTATAGCCACTGAAACAATCTCTTGAAGCAATAATTTGTCATTATTGAAGTTTGTAGGTTTTTGTTTTGTAAGTGAGAAAACAGTGTTTCTTTTCTGGTGATGCTGACTAAGATAAGAAGAAATGCTTTATTATGTGTATTGCAAATCTACTTATTTACTATAGCTAGCTAGAGATTTCCTCTTACTTTGTCATGCAGCAACTTGTGTTTAAACAAATCTTGCCAAGAGACATAAACCAGATGGCCTTCTTCAAGGATATACAGTGAGCCATGGTCCTTCAGCTTATGGTAGTTTCAAGTAACAGATATCTGGGCATAGACATTAATTATGCTATTCAGAAATTGAACTCCCAAATGTACAGATACACTAACATCATTATGTTGTAAATAAAAGTGTAATTCAAATATATTTTTTTACATTGCTTTTTTAAAATGCACATATGCTTTATAGTATTGCGACTATGAGTACCAGCAAATATTGGATTATAGAACAAATAATGTAGAAAATTTGATTCAAAACACATTTCCAAGTGAGACTAACACATCTAAGTTGGATTTTATTTTCTTTGAGAAATGGTCTCCCCATGTAACACAGAGTGGTGATCTACTAGGTTATAGAACTTTAAATTATTAGTGACCATATTCTATGGGCTCCCAAATGCTGTCCTTACAATGCATACAGGTCATAGACTCTTTTTCATATTTGCTATACTAACTCCTGTAGTTCATGATGTACCTTTGTTACAGTAAAATGAAACTGACTATGGAAAAGTACCCTACATTGGTATGTTGTGAAATAAACTATGATAAAAATGGAGTTTGTGGTATTTTAAGTTTCTCCAGATTGCTATTAATTCCAAAATTATACCGCTTTCTTTTGTGTTTCTGAGTTTGGAAAAATTATGAATAATGTTGAACAAGTCCTCCACTAGTAACTCTATCCCCAGTCCTTTCAGCATGCAATTTATCACTTACTTTTAAAATTTTGTCAATAAAATTTTAGTTGCACTCACAGGTTCCCTGCAATACTGCTGGATTTAGCTTATGGGTGATTATAAAATGAAATACACAATTCCTTCTTAGTAAAGGGTGAGGGGAATAAGTGGTTAAAAGTGCACACAGTTTAGTATAACACACCTAACCTTATGAGCAGACCTTTATGAGAACTGTACTGAGGACTAGTTTAAAGACTCTAGCCCATGAACCAATAGATGGAGACCGAGGCAGTAAAACAAAGTGATAAATATTTGCATTAGATCCCAATTTATAAGCAGAACACCATGAAAAAAAAGTATTCTCCAAGCACTTCATACAAGCAATCTGCCATTAAACTACGTTTCCATAAAGCATTTATACTTTGCTTTGGGCAGCCTGCTAGATAATTCAGAGCCTTTTCTTCTCATATTAAAAAAAATAATTAAAATATCATTTACAAACACTGTATTTTCAGATACTAGTGTCTAAAAGAAAACATATTATGAGCATATAATCTTGCTCTGGGTCCAGAAATAAAATTATAGAAGGTAGAATATAAATGATGTAGCATGAGATTGACTCCAAGCAGAGGGTACTCAAGAAGAGAAAATTTCATAGCCAGAGTTCAAACAGCCTGAGCCATACACATCCATGTGAAATGCAGAAAACATAGTTTCTTTCTCTAACACTTAATTCTAAACTTAACTTTCTGGTTGTCCTGAGAATGAAAGAAGGCATCTAATTTGTTGGCTCCAAGTTTGATATGAAGCTATTTCTAAGATAGAAGCTACTTTCGTGTTTTCCAGAAGCTTCATCTTACCTGTCCAACTGATAATGCCCTGTCACTTCTGTGCATTATTACAGTTTTCAATTCATGTTATATTTCTTTTGTAGATGTTATTTGGGAAAGTCGAAGGCATCTATTAAGTTACTTTATGCAATTTATGTATGACATACTAAGAATATGGAAGTATGATCATTGTAAGTAGTAAACTTAAAGCCTAGGAAAATCATGACAATCCAGTTCTCCATTTTACTGCAAACTTATTTTCAAATCAGAAAAAAAATAAGGAGAAATTTTTTGAAGCTGTGACAATATAAAAATGTAGATATCTTGATACAAAAATCAAATATTTCAAATTCATGCTAGGTTAATTCCAGAAGCTAGATTCAGAGTTTGTCAAATGATCAAAGGCAGTAAAGGAAGAATTAATTCTAGACAGAACTTTCACAGATCTATTTCCAAAACAAAGTGCTCATTTCCATGCATATGATAAAGATTAAACATTTTCTTTCAACATTAATTTTCCATTTTCCTGAAACATACAGAGGACTTATATTTCTCAGCAATGCTTGCCACTTGAGAACATTCATGAGAGATATCATTGGACAATGAAAAATAAACAGAATTACAATATATCAGAACCTAGAAATGTCTTTAAAAGCCAATTTGAGGTAGAGGAAATGATTCAGTTTGTAAAGTATTGGTCATACATTTGTGGCTATCTGAGTTTGCATTGTTAGAATTAGTACAAAGTTAGATGTAGTAGCACGGTAATGTCAGGGGTTCTACAAGGAGAATGGAGGTAAAGGAGACTCATGGGAAGCTCAAAGGTCAGCTAGTCTGATGTACAGAGTGACAAACAATAGATTTTTGCATAAAAATAATGGATGAAAACCAAACATAAGGTTGTTTTCTGAATTCCAAGTGTATGTCAACGCATACATACCTGTCATAGCACACATTTCCCCAATAATACTTGAGAATAGTCACATATACAGAGTTTTAAAAGACAACCAGTATACACAGTTTGTCCCCCCCTCACCTTTTTCTATATTCTTTTATTTTCTTTTTCTATATTCTTTAGAGTATGAATTTTGTGGGAGCACAATCCTGTAACAGGTGGGTAAAGGTGTAGAATGTAAGGATAATTAAAGTAGAAAAGAAGAATTAGCACTCACAAACATTCACTGATGGAACATACTCAGGGGATACAGATATGATTTCCTTAATGTATCACTGTATGAACAACTGCACATCTTTGTCTAAGCAAATTGTAATGGAGCAAAGAACATTGCTGAGAAAAATGTATTAGTAGAGATTTTATGGCAGTACTTTCAATATTCACCAACTAGATGTATTTTAAATGTGTATTTAAAGAGAATAAGTTAATGATCTGACAAGGTAAAGAAACACAGAGTGAATAAAGTCAGCAAAATTGTCTTCAAAATGTGGCTAATATTATAGATATATAATGTTGCTATTATCTATGATGAAGAAGGGAAATGTAACTGTCATGGGGAAAATGCACAATTGCTATAAGAAATAGTCTCAGGCTAAATTATTCTGTAGTTACCTGTATAAATATGTGAATTTTATAGCAAACAATTTTTTTTTATATTGAGAAAGTATTAAACTATCCTCTATGGGATGTTGGGTATATGTGACATACAAACCATGTGATATTTATGAAATGTAATGATTTCTAAGTATCTGAATATATGGAGATATAAGGCAACTGATCTTGTGTAAAATGGCAACCTGGCAAAAGGCTTTCTGCAGATCAGTAGGTTCCATATCCTTACCAGCGAAGCATCCCTGGAAAATGAAAAAGTGCACTGAAAGGTTCAGTGTGAAATGTTCAAAAGAGAAAGAGAAAGCATGTCTTTATTAAAGGTAGTTTTAAAATTTTGTTTGCATCCTTCTTGTCTTTATTTTTCCCTTTTGCAATTTTAAATATAAATTTCATTCTTATACGGTATTTCATGCGGAAAATTGTATAGAAACATTCAATATTGCAAACTTTACTAAAGAAATACAATTAGCATCTAGATAAATAAATTAAACATCATGTAGTACCTAGAAACTGCTCATGCTTGTATTTAAGGAAGGCTGGTCAAACAAAAAAAAAGAAAAGAAAAAGTAATCAGGATCTTCCATCTTTCTCTAACTTCCATTGTACTCATCTTCATTTAAAAAAAAAAAAAAAGGTGTTATACAATATGTATTCCTTCAAATCTGACCTATGTAGCACAGAGCTAAGTAATTGTTCTTGCTTTAAGTTATACTACTACATCTCTATACATATTTATTCACCAATATTTCATTGATTTTTATATGAGATCATAAATAGTAGATTTACATATGTATTCTTATTTTCTTATACATTTAAAAAGAATTTATGGTGTAAAATATCAGCATTATTTGAATCAGTGTTATTGACTTTATGTTCTTTTAAGATCATACATAAAGCTCAAAAGCTTGAATTTAATTATTTATATGCACAGATGATCCACCCTGAATTGACTAACTAAATGAATTTTTCAATGTGGAATAGAGATTTTATAGCAACTCTATCTTACCTTAGACCAGAACCTTGTTGTAACACAATAATGCCATCTTATGGCTGCATAGAAATTTGAAGTTTGGAACCTGCTACACTTTTTTTTTTTTTAATCTTGATTAGACTGTGGTGTACTTTGAGGTTGTAAGAAATAAATTCATGAACTTATGACAGATTCATCATTGCCTTTAAGAATCATAAACATGGTATCATAAAAAGACAATAATATAGAGTGTCTGTCATTTTGTAGGGACTTGTTAACAATCATATTTTTCATTCTCGAGAATTCTACACACACACACACACACACACACACACACACACACACACACACACACAGAGAGACACACACATACACACACACACACTGGAGTATGATCATAGCTGTACCCATTTCAACCCAAAATTCTCCTGCATCCCCCAGACATGCACCCTCTTTATACTTTTCTTTGATAACTCATTAAGTCCAATTAGTGATGTCAATATGCTCATGGGTATGAAGCCATCCACTAACATGTCAGCTTAAAATGTTTACTGAAAGAACAGTGGATGCTATTCTTCTAATACTATATGGCATTTAATTTTTTTTGTCATCACCACATTTCCTACAGATTCTTTGAGCCATCTAGCCACAGGTTCTTGGCTGCAATGATGTCAATCTCATGGATTGCAATGGGTCAATCTCATGGATTGAGATTCAATTCTGATGAGAATGTAGTTGGTTAAACATATAACATTCATGCCACTATCACACATATGATTGTAGTTTGCCATTTCCACAAATACTGTAGGTCACAGGGTTCGCAGTTCTTTTACTTTTTCTGATAGTGAGATTCTTGTTACAGTAGATTACAACTAACATAAATACACATAAAATGTCACTATGCAAAGAAGAAGACACTGAGGAATGTTCAGCCCTAAATGTTTAATCTGTATCACACACTCTCCCCGCAGCTCCGGGATCATCATAGAAAATGGAAAAGAAAGATTGTAAGACTCAGAAATGGTGGATTAAAGATCTATTTTTTTTTTCTGGAGACAACAGGAGAGCTGCATATGAACTAATGGTTGTAACATTATTCACAAGGTCTGAACATGCATAAAGAAGACAAAATTCTATCACAGAAGGTAAAGGTAGGTACAAAGTCCTACCCTAAATAATGAACTACAGGCAATTAATAGCTTCTAGGAGAAGAAGAGTCTATTTAGTTTAGGGATTTGGTCCTGGTAGGTTGACCATATTCCATGAATGGTCCCACCCCTAAAGTATTTGGACAGCATAAAAATGTTTTGCTTTGTTTTGTTTTCTAAGAAAACACAAACTTGAGTGGATAATAAAATGGGGGTAGATTTAGGGAAGATAAAGAAGGAGGTGAATATGAACAAAATACACTGTATGGTAGTCTCAAAAAGTTGGTAAAATACTGCTGTAAACAGAGCTAAACAGAATTATCAATTATCAGTAGAGCAATCTTGAATGGCAGAGAGCCACTTAAAAATGTTCAGCAGCCTTAGTCATCAGGGAAATGCAAATAAAAATGACCCTGAGATTCCACCTCACACTAGTCAGAATGGCTAAGTTCAAGAACTCAAGGGAAAGCACATGCGGGCAAGGATGTAGAACAAGGGGAGCAGTCCTCTGTTGCTGGTTGGAGTGCAAACTTGTACAACCACTCTGGAAATCCATCTGGCAGTTTCTCAGAAAATTGGAAATAGTTCTTCTTGAAGACCCAGGTATACTACACCTGGGTGTATATCTAAAAGATGCTCCACTGTATCATAAGGACATGTGCTCCTCGGTTTTCATAGTAGTCTTATTCCTAATAGCCAGATTCTGGAAACAATCCAGATGTCCCTCAACTGAAGAATGAATAAAGAAAATGTGGTACATCTACACAATGGTATACTATTCAACTATTAAAAACCAAAACATCATGAATTTTTCAGGCATATAGAGATGGGACTAAAGAATACCATCCTGAGTGAGGTAACCCAGAACCAGATGGACATGCAAGGCATGTTCTCACTTATAAATGAATATTAGCCTTAAAATAGAGTATATACTCACTACATTCCAAAGACTCAAAGAAGCTAAACATGAAGGAAGCCTCCAAGCAAGGATGCTTAAATATCATTTAGAAGGGGAAATAAAATAGTAGAAGGCAGATGGATGGATGGAATGGTGTGGGAGAGGGTGAGAGAAGGGATAAAAGGGGTAGGACCGAGTATGGGGAGGAGACAGGAGAGAGGCCCAGAGGACCAGGATGATGAATGGAAATATGCAGCTGCCAGAGGGTAGAGTATAGGAGGAACCTTTATAAAGATCCAAAGGCCTGGGATGGGGAAGGCTCCCAGGATTTGCTGTGGGTGACCTTAGCCGAAATGTCCAACAGTGGATATATGGAACCTGAAGAGTCCACCTCCAGAAGTCAGAAAAAAATCCCAGTGGAGGGATGAGAACAGCAATGTACCTATAAAACTTTCAACCCCCAAACTCTCTTGTCTAAAAGAAATGCAGAAACAAAAATGGAGTGGAGACTGAAGGAATAGCTGACCAGTGACTTGCCCAACTTGGGATCTATCCCATGGGCAGGCAACAATCCCTGACACTATTACTGAGGCTATGTTGTCCTTGCAGTCAGGAAGTTAGTGTTATTGTTCTCTGAGAGCTGCTACCAGCAGGTGATTGAGACAGATGCAGATACTCACAGCTACACACTGGAATGAGGTCAGTGGCCCCTATGTAAGATTTAGGTGATGTACTGAAGGAGCTGAAGGCAATGACAACCTCATAGGAAGACCAACAGTTTCAACTAATATGGACCCCTGGGTGCTCCGAGAGACTAAGCCACTAACCAAATAGCATAAAGGGGCTGCTCTGAGTTTACAGACATAATTACTTGACAGAAATCTAAATTATCAAAAATTTGTATGAAACTTCACTAACGTTCTTCCTGGACTAGCATTAGTCTTCCTGCTTTTATTATTTCCTCTGTGGTTAAAGGTGAATTGAAGAGAAAATAACTGGTTTATCCTGTTAAAGGTGAATATACTGCCTATATATCAGCAGAAGCTGTATGATTATAGAGAAGATGCATCCCCAGAAAGGATCCCACTGGTTTGCCATGATGATATGTGCCTAAAGAAACACAGTAATTACTGAGCATTGAAGAAAGCTCAGAAGTTCTTAGTAAAAGTGCATAATGCAGAATGATGCAAGAAAAGAAGAAAAACACAGAAGACAGTGACATGAACACATTCCAAAAAAATGATGACTCTGACCTCATTGGCAGACTCCTGCAGTGACTCACAATTGGCCCACAATGAGTATGAAAGTATTGTAAAGTAACAATGTAAGTTTGTGTGTATACCAGAGTACTGATTTTTCTCCTTTTCATCAACAAAGAAATTAGACATTTTATCATATGTTAAAATAAAAGTATTACTTTAACTGAGGAGAGATATTTTCATTCGTAAAAATAAATTTGCACGGTAAATTATAAAAGATCACCAAAGAATAGATATCATGTTGCGTGACAACCAAAAATTGGAAACACATGTAAATATAAAGTTACTTACGGATATAATTTATATTAAGTGATAAACTAAAATTCAAATTTCAGGATATCATGTTCCACTAATAATCTTGGATCACAAGTCATGAAACATTTAAAGTGAATCCTGTAGAATATGATGGGAAAAATAGAGAGGAAACAAAAACACTCTAGAAACTGCAAAGCAGTTCATATTACTAACTCATAATGTATGAGGCCTGTAGTGCCCACAGCATGTGACAAATAGCATGGCTGAGCAGACCTAGGTGAATAGGGGATCATGTGAAGACCTTTTATGGCACAGTAATGAGTCAGTGCTTTACTAAAGAGAAATAAGATTACAAACTAAAGTTATTATACTTTACTAAATAATACATAGATGAATGATAACTGGAAATTTAGTAAAGACAATCATGGATGGCAACTGAAATTAAAGTCTGAAACATCTGTTTCAGAGTCTAATGTAGTAACTAAAACCTAAAGTACGAGGCTGGCTATAAATAGACACACAAGAGACACAAAATAATTTGAATTATTCCTAAGCAAATGAAGAAATCTATCTTTAAATACAGAGCTGAAAATTGGTTTATACTGTTAGAACACTTGCATTCTAAATTTGTAAAAGAAAAAAAAATCCACCTTCTTATGATGTGAAGTTACTGCATCTGAATACCTTCAAAATTAATTCAAAAGTTAAGTACTTTACTTAAAGTAAAGTATTTACTTTACTTTACTTAAAATAAGCACTAAAATTGATTTCAGATCAACTAACTAAGTTTTCCACATTAAAAATAGGGAAATACAGGGAATGAGACTATAAAATATTTAAACATCAACTTCCAAATGGAAGTAGTAATTTAAAATTAAAATGCTTTTATGTTAAATACACTGCTCTAAATACTAAACTTGTAAATATATAGGCAGCAGATAACATTTCATATATATATATTATTATATGTATTAATATTATTATATAATATATATATATTTATTATACTTTATATCAGCTTAATTATGAACAAAACAGCATTCACATTATGTGCAATTTTAGAGGATGATGTAATATACAAACATAATGTTTATTTCAGTAGTAAAGAATAATTTTAATATCTCATTCCATTACTAATAATGACCTTGTATTTTACAGTAATATTTTCTCCTCTCCTTTTCTGTCATTTTAACAAGGACACTACTTGAAAATCTTTTAGAGTTTCCTAAAAAGGCTATAATGCTTCAATGAAATTAAAATGTTACCTACCCTTGTCGTTCCTTGTACATTCTATTCAATTTTTCCCACTGGAAATCCATCTGTGACACTGCTTCCTGTAGTTTTACCCTTTCCATAGGGGTGGCACTTTGCAAGGCTGCTGTCTTCTTCTTATGAATAACATCAATCCGACCTGAGAGTTGTTGCAAATTGTCTTTTATATTCTGAAATAAAAAATATAGATCATAAAATAAACTGGCTTTCTCTAGAGAGTAAAAAGGAGAAAATAGTCTTAGAAGAAATAGTTTTAAAAGTCTAAATTATCAACCTTATACATATAAGGCTTTCATTCCAATATGTCAACTGTAGTTCCAGGGAATCTAATGCTGATGTCTGGCGTCTGCTGGCTTCTGTGTGCATATGGTTCACATATATGCATTCAAGCACACAATGCACATAAAAATTAATAACAAAGTAATTAATTTAAAAATAAAAATGAATCTAGTTGTCCTGGACAGCAGACTAACACTTGGCCAAGAGATTACCCTTCAGAAACACAGAGTCACCTTAAACTATACTAAAGAGATAGCAATTTCAGATCCATTATAAGGTTTTGTTGGGTCTGACTACTTTTCTTAGTCCTGACTCAGAATGGTGTATCTTTTCCTTTTTCTTATCTTCTGACTTTTTCTTTAGATGATGGTCAAAAGTCAAGTACACTTTCTCTCATACTTTGGTCAATTTACACTTTCTCTAAAGTTTTTGAGAAGTTTGGTTGAAAAAAATAATATGTTATTTAGTCATGAATAAAGTTAAATGTAGGCCAGTCATACTCAAGTAGCAGAAGTAGGAAAGACTTTATAAACCCATATGTCACATTTATAAAATATTTCATAAGAAATCAGAAGTATCTGATTTTATAAAATGTAAAAACTATGGGAAAATGGGCTAATATAGAAAGGTTAGAGATATTAATAATGGGCTTTGAATCTCAAACTAAACATTTTGCATTAATTCAGTAACCAATAGTGAAGCATGATTTTAGAAATTATGAATCATAGAAACTAATCTATAGAACCTGGTGAGAATATAGATCATGCCAAATATAAACAAATGCTTGAAATAAATGTCTAAAATTTAAAAAAGGAATTTTTACTTATGGTCTTGTTATATCTGCTCAAAGATGTATAGAATATGATAATTATAAGTGATATGAATTAATTTCAAGTTTAAAAAGGTTTTCTTAGTAATTATATGGTATTCTCTTCAACTTCCTGTGTACCTTATGATGAGAAACTTAATTTACTTATTCAACACCTCATGAACTCCGAGGAGAAAAGACATATCTGCCACATTAAGTACTGACATATAGGGAAAGGAGGGGTGATAACACAGAATAGCCTGTGAATTTACTCATCTTTAAAATTCACACTAAACTCCCTTCCACCAGTTTACTTACAGAAATGGTAATCACAGAAAATATGTTGTGTTTTAATTGCATAGAGATGGTTACATGTCTAAAGGGAGATTTAGAGAACACAATAATCTTTACATAAGGATGGATCTCTTTAATAACATGGATGGAGTAAAAAGATCCATTTGTTCAAAGACTAACTTTAAAAAATGGAATATTATAGATTGATTTATTTAGCATGAGGGGTATGTTTTATTGATATAAGGTTTATGTATTATAAAACAGAGTTGAAACTATAAAAGAAGTTATTAAAAGTTTAAGAAAATAGATTGGATTTGCTATTAGTACCTTAAAATCACTGGATCTGATATCTATCCAGGAGGCTGTTTATACATTTGCCAGTTTCAATAGTACTGCCATGTTTTATGGCTCTGACCCTTCAGTGAGTTTAGGGATGTTGCAATAACCTGACAAGGCACATGCTACGAGTTTATACCAAGATGGCTTCTTGTTGCTTCTGACAATTTGCATGACCAGGTGGAACTTGTGTTCAATAGAATATGAACAGATGCAACTTCAGACTCTAAAGGTCATAGATTTCTTTTTTACCTGGCCACTAATCCATTACCAAGAATCAAAAATCTGGTAGGCTTTCTACTATATTTAAATAAAGTTGATTATTTGCATTCACTTAGAAAAGGATGGCATTTGCCTATATTTTAGTAACCAAATGCTTAAAGTACAAATCAATAAGGACCTATAAAGACTAATATAAAATAAATGAATAGGTTTCTTACCACCATACAAATTATCTGCTTCTGGTTTAATGTGATGTATAAACTTGTGTGTGTGTGTGTGTGTGTGTGTGTGTGTTTATGCACACATGCGCACACACAGTGTACCCTGGTGTCCTCCTATTCACATGGGAGCATATGTGTAAGCAAGCACAACCACACATGTATATGATACACATGATACATCTGGGATTGAGCTGAGATTTTTCATGATACAATTAATTTCAGTTCTCTGAAAATAGTAATACTGTTCAGATAAGTTGTGAACAGTTTAGTATTCAAGGCAGAAGAACTTCCTATCTTAAATGAAAAGCAGAAATTGGGTCAGGGGATGTCACACTCCTGGATCTCAAGATAATCACTCTTGGCTTATTCCCTAAGAAGAGTATAAAGTAACTTGAATCCAAAAAAAAAAAAAAAAAAAAAAAAACCTCTTCAAAGACTATGAATACTACCATGCCCTGGGCACTGCATACAGAAAAAAATGATATAAGCACCAAAGAAAAATTTAACATTCTCCAGTGTTTACACTAAAATATACAACCTCTTATAGCCTTGACTATTTTAGTTTGTCTAGAAATAAGTGATCTTTACAATTTTTGACCCTACAGAAATGAAACCATAGTCCCTATAGTTGCTATGGTGATAGAAAAAAATCCCTAGGAAAATTTCCATTTTGCTTCCTGAATAGTTTCTTACAATATCTGAAAATATAATGTCAAAATGATGAAGTACCCAGGTTTTGTCAACTCCCTTTGTAATTTTGACACGTCTTTAAAAACTGACTCCCTCATTTCCAGATTACTATTCATACATGATTTTTTGAGCCACTCTACTTGTAAGTAAAGATTTTAAAAATGAAAATAAAAAGGAAGCTTTAATTTCTAGAACATACTTGTTCCTAAATTAAACATGCCACACTTTTAATAATTAATGATTTGAACTGTCATTCACAACTTCAAGTGTTTTTTATAGTATTTTATCAGTTAAATAACACTTCAATTAATATATTGTGATGAGAGAAGAGTCAATTTCATAAAGGAAGATGGAATCCAGGTACCAATGTAATATTTTGAATTTATGTTCCACTCTGCTATTGTTCTTGTATCTAATCATGTTTAACAGATTCACTAATGGCATAGGCATGAGTATCAGCCTTCATCTTGAAGTATGCAATATTTTAAAACACGAGTCTTTCCCAATATCCCATTTCAAAGGAGTTCTGTACACAGGTAATATAAGCCTGAAGTATAGCACTTATGCAATCTGGTAGAATATGAACCTCTATAGACTAAATAGAAAAATAAATAGAAGATTACAGATAGCATAAACTAGGAACCTAGGCAAGAGATTTTCCAGCTAAGCATATAAAGATAAATAACCCCAATAATTCTTTTTTTTTTTTTTTTTTTTTTTTTTTTTGGTTTTTCGAGACAGGGTTTCTCTGTGTAGCCCTGGCTGTCCTGGAACTCACTCTGTAGACCAGGCCAGCCTCGAACTCAGAAATCCGCCTGCCTCTGCTCTCAAGTGCTGGGATTAAAGGCGTGCGCCACCACCGCCCAGCCCCAATAATTCTTAATTTAACTATTTATTATTTTCTCTCATGATAGGTAGATCTCTCCAGTTTAGAATATAAGTCATTTAATGTAGAATGACAGTAATTATTTTGCTGTAAGCATGTTTACTATAGTGTCTGTTTCTTCCAACCTGGATAACAAAGCTAATTATTTGAATGTCAGAATATACTATAGAAACATAACCAACCAAGAGCTGGAAATAATGGTATCTGATACATTTAACTTACTTTTAATTGTTTCTTATTGAAAAGAAACATTAAAAAGAATTACTTGATTTATCAAAATGTTTAGTTTTGTTTTACCTACACCACAGTTTTCTCTCTGGAATATCATGAAACATACTAGTATTTCTTATATTTTAAATAGTCTAATTTCTGTCTCCCCTTGCCTATAATCATGAAAATAAATTCCCAGCTCCTTGATCCAAAATGTAAAATGTAATTCAACAAATGCTGAAACTACAGCAATCAATTAATAATTCATGGGCATCTTCATGTCTTCACTTCTACCAGGAAATAGGTTTATAAAACACATGTTGAGGTCTGAAATGTTATATTAAATTTAATTTATTTAATTTTATTTTATGTGAATTGGTGTGAGGATGTCATATCTCCAGGAACTAGAGTTACAGTTGTGAACTGCTAATGTAGATGCTAGGAATGAATCCCAGCTCCTCTGGAAGAGCAGTCACTGCTCTTAACTGCTGAACCATTTTCCAGTCTCTCATATCAAGATTTTACAAAAAGCAATTGTATATACAACATAAATCTAGTTGTTAAAGATTATTCTTAGTAATAAAATATTAATTTCTAAAATTTCAATTTTGTTACTCAAAAAGTTGTATGTTAAAAGCAATATAAAATTCCATATATCTGAAGATCTACATTTAGGATGTGAACCAATATGATATTGTTGTTTCATTATATATTATCCTAAGTGATCTATATGTTTCAAAAATATTATGGTATAAATAGAACCATGGATTTAGCTGAGTAGTAAAATGCTTGCATATAATGTCCAAAGTACTGGGTTCAAGCCTCAGTACTAAAATAAAATATGGAACTTGATGCCTCAAAGAGCGTTAAAAATGCTTTCCAAAGTTCTGTTAGTTTTCACTTATCAGAATGTTCCATATCAACTAACTGGATGAAACATTGAGATGTCAGTTTTTTCATGAAATTAAGAACATTTTATTTATTTTTATCTCATACATATGGGTGTTTTGCATTCATGTATATTTGAACAAATTGTGTGTGTGTGTGTGTGTGTGTGTGTGTGTGTAGTACCTGTAAAAGCCAGAAATTTCTGGCAGATCCTTTAATGCAAAATTCCAGGTAGTTGTTAGCTACCATGTGGAAGCTAGGAATATAACCCCGGTCCATGGGAAGAACAGTCAGTGATCTGTGGCAAAGCTATATTCCAAGACTCTGCATGGCATTATTTCAAGTACCTGCTCATAAAATATGTATAACTTTGTGATATTTCATTCCAGCTCTTTTATCTCTTAGCCTCACCTATGAGAAAATCTTCAGTTATATATATTTAATTATCACTTTGACAGATGCTATATTGAGTTAGTAAGGTAGAATGGGAATAGGTAATTTGTCAAGCAGTAAATTATATTTCTAGCTAATGGGGAACAACAGAAGACTTATCCTTCAGGCAGAACAAGTAACTACTCATTGTTTAACTCCACTTAAGGCAGTCTGATAAGGGAGAGATTTCAGTCCATGAATTAGTACATAAAATAATTCTTTAACAAGATATTCAAGTAGCTTCAAGTAAATCAGGGTTCTAAGTTCATGATTCCAAAAATGCATTTCCAGTTCCTAAAAACAAGTTGGAAAATGAATTCAAGTTCTATCATGGAGAAGGGAGCTGTGCAGGAGTTCCAAATCTAGCTGAGGAACTATTGGCTTTTGATAGGGGTGGGGCAAAAGATTCAGTTTTCCATAAGATCATGATACCTGCTGGGTTAACAAGGTTTTGTTAGATGGCCACACAATCAATAGTATGTGGGCAGCACAGATTGTGTGTATGTGTGTGTCTTTCACTCTCTGTCTCTTTGTGTGTCTCTGTGTCTCTGTCTCTCTCTGTCTTTCTCTCTGTCTCTCTCTGTCTCTCTCTGTCTCTCTGTCTCTGTCTCTCTCTCTCTCTCTCTCTCTCTCTCTCTCTCTCTCTCTCTCTCTCTCTGTATGTGTGTGTAGGGGCCCACAAATTTGGGTAAATAAGGAGGGGTATGGATCTGTGAGGAGTTGGTAGAGGAGGGTTAATACAAACAAAACATACTGTAGTTAATTCTCAAACAACTCATATAAAATGGAACAAGTTAACAAAGCAAAAAGTAAATAAAACCAAGAAATTTGTGTCTTTTATTGTTAAACATTATATTTTCTCCTACTTTCAGTCATATGATCATTTTACTCAAGATATATATTTTAATGATGAGGGTTTATAATGGACAAAATAAATAGCACAGAAATGTTATATATCACTAAGTAACACAATATAGAAATTTATCTAAAAGGACAAACGGTTGTCCAAAAGCTATTCACTTGTTAAACATTTTTATCTTATGTATATTCTCTTATTCAAAAAAGTCCATGCCTGAATGTACAGATTCCCATCCACGAGAAGTGCTAGCTACTACTCTAAAGAGGCAATGATGAAGAAAACGAACAAGATACAATTTTCTAGACTTGTTAGTAGACAATATGGTTCTTGGTCATCACAGGGAACAGGTCAATAGTAGTACATACATGGATCACTTGCAATGTGTCATCACTGCTGAAAATCATATCTTAGTAATGTCAACTCGTTATCATTGCCTTAATAAATGCAGCCCTAGAGTTACACCTATTTGCATATTAAGTATATCTAAATTCATGTGCAGTTTTATATTCATAAAACCCGCATTTCAGTTACATTTTGGGGGTAAGTTATGATAATGGTTTTACATTGTTTAGGTATTAAAGGTATCTTGATACAGTTTGTTACCTCGTTAACATAGAACTTTTTAATACTAAGACATAAGTATTATTAAAAGTCATTATTAGCTATTAGAGGAGCAGCTCTAGGGAGGTAAGTCTATTTTAATATTTAAAAAAGCACGCGGCGGGGAAGAGATGGTTCACGCCTTTAATCCCAGTAAGTGGAAAAAAGAGGCATGTAGATCTCTGCATTTAAGGCCTTCCTAGACTACAGAGTAAGATACATGACAGCCAGGAATTTTAAAAGGGAGAAAATGCAATACCAAAGAGTCAAAGAATCAAAAGACATTTCATTTTATTTTGTCTTTAAATGGCACATAAATACAATGAAAAAAAAAAACAGCGTATTTTAATCTAAATTTTATATTAAAAAAATCATTTTACTACAGTACTTCTTTAATTGTGTGTGCCTGTGTGTGTGTGTGTGTGTGTGTGTGTGTGTGTGTGTGTGTGTGTGTAGGTTACAGGAAAAATTCTCACCATGTAAGTTCCAGAGAACAAACTTATTGAATCAGACTTGGCAGTCAGAATTTTAACCCACTGAGCTATCTCATTGACCCAAATTTTGATAACCTTATGATCATATTTCTTATTTACTCAAAAAATGTACAAATATTCACAGTTTACATGAATGCAAATGTATTATTTACAACTGCTGGCTAGGAATTTCATCATCTTAATAATCTTCTAATTTTAACCCATAACTCTGGCCTTCTTGCATATTGTTGATGAAGACAGGCTTACTATCACAGTTTGACCTATGTGGAATTTCCTTTGCTTAGGGTGTCCGATTGAATCCTATACTTTTATGCAGTCTGTGTTCAAATGTCCTGTCTACTATTATATTTACAATTTCAATCTGAATTCTGATATTACACCTGCTCTTCTCTATTTAATGGTTCTATCTCTCCTTACCTAATTCTGTATTTTCTTTTATAATAATAAATATTACTTTGTATTCGCAACATTTATTCATTCTCTGTTTGCTATCTTATATTGGAATCAGATAACCTTGTAGAAATGATGTTTTGGAATTATTTTTTTTTCAGTCAACATATTTTTTCCTCCACTTTCTTCCATATTTCCATTTTTCTGACCACTTCATTCATTCTTCTGATAGAATCTATTTAAAATGGTATGATAGTATGTAAAATTAGATTCCAGGGAATTTTCCAGTGAATTAGAGAGGATAGACTTCAGCATACTGCTTGTTTCACTTAAATTTAGCATCACTATATTCAATACAACATAAAACAAGTAAAAGCACAGATTCTGAAATAATTGTTTGCGTTGAATCAATTTCTTCAGTATGATGGATGTGCTTTAATTATGAAGCTTCTGTATAGTACATACAAAGCATGTCTCTGAGCCATTGTGCTGAAAATCAAAACTATGCTTTATCAGCAGTTGTGTTTTTTTTTTAATACTTATATTGTATTTCTTTATTATCTTCATGTATAAAAGAAGTTCAATAAATTTCCTAGAATTGTGAGATCTAATTTTATAAAATAAGTAATTATTCATAAGTTGATTTAGAAGCACACAGAACTAGATTAACATCACTTCAAAGGCCTAAGAATTAGCTGCCTGTCCTAGGTAGGGTTACTGCTATGATAAAATACCATGACCAAAGTAGCTTTGGAGACAAAGGGTTTATTTGGCTTACATTTCCATACCACTACTCATCATCAAAGGAAGTCATGTCAGGAACTCAAGTAAAGCTGGAACCTGAGGGAGGAGCTGATGCAGAGGCCATCAAAGCGCGCTGCTTACTGGATTTACCCCCCATGGCTTGCTCAGCCTGCTTTCTTATTGCTCACAGGGCCACCAGTCTAGGTGTGGCACTACTCACGAAGGATTGAGCCCTTGCCTAGCAATCACTAATTGAAAATAATTCACTGGAGGCATGCTTACAGTCTGATTTTATTTAGATATTTTCAAACTGACATTTCCTTAATCTCAGATGACCTTGTGACCTTAACTTGTGTCAAGTTGAAAAAGAACTAGGCAGCTCATTCATTGTCCTTATTTGAAAGTTTGCCTTTTTTCTTTCTTTTTTTTTTTTTTTTTTTTTTGGTAAGGAAATCCACATGTCAGTAAACATGGCCTAACTTAACAATTAAGGAACTTGGCAGTAAATTAGCAGCAACATAGCAACATCCCTGGGCAATTCTGTCCATGTACAATGGAGTGTGCCAAATGATTTTCTGTAGCAATTTCTGACTATAGATTATATATGCCATTATCAAAAAAGTCCTTGATAAAGTTCCTATAGAAAAAGGTCATAAAACAAGATTATGAGTGTGCATTTTATAATTTGGAACTACAAGGATGAGAATCTCTGATAAGGACGAATAAGCAAGTGAAAAGCACAGTTATGAAACGAGTTTCAACTATGTACAAGGTTGTAAACACGCTCCTAATGTTGGTTTTAATTATCCTGACTGATGGTTCAGTGAGGACTGTGGTTCATCTGCCCCAAGTCATCTCCTATGTTCTACAACTGGAAGAAAATGCAGGCATGCAGAGTTTTAACTTCTGGAAAATTGTGAGCTTTGATGACTCAGAAAAAGTGATGGCAAAGAGTCAGAGGTGCTTGGCACTAGAATTTGCCAGTCAGTGTGCAAGGAATGCTGATTGACAAATATAGCTTGGTTACATCTCAAGAGTGTAAAGGATACCAAGTTACAGGAAACATTCAGTAAAATATGGGAGATAGAGGCAGAAGAATGGATTCTTCCAATTGGAATTCTTAATGAACAATTTCTATTTTTATGACTATATTTCAAATATTTAAAATTCCATGGGAACCTAAATGTTAATGTATTTCAAAATAATGATGCCACTGTATATTAGTAGTCTTTATATATAATTGAACACAATTAATTAAAATGGATAATATTGGTTTTGAGCTAAGAACATCTATTACTTATGTGTATGTTTTTTACTAATTTATATTTACATTACAGCAAGTACATTATCTTTTAAATATAGACATTCAAAAGAAGATAACATTTATCTTCACTTTGTCTAAATAACTAGGCAGCTCTCCAATTTAACAGACATACTCAAACCATTCATGCTATTTAAAATGATGTGGGTTCAAGGAATAATTATATACTTATTTTACATTATATGGCTTGTACTGAACACTTAAGAAATATGCAGAGAGAAGTCCAGAATAACTGTCCTCTGAGAAGGTCTACCAAGCAGTTGACTAAAACAGATGAAGATACCCACAGCCCAAATTAGTGGAGCTCAAGGCCTCTTATGGAAGAGTTTGTTGGAAGGATTGAAGTTCCTGAAAGAAATGGGAATCCCATATGTAGACCAACAGAGTCAACTAACCTGGATGCCCGACAGCCCTCATAAACTGAGCCACCAATAAAAGAATGAGGCCCTCACACATATGTAGCGACATGCAGCTTAGTCTTCCTGGATGCCTTGTCTGGCCTCAGTGGGAGAGGATATGTCTAAACTGACAGACACTTGATGTGTCAGGATATGGAGATACCCAGGGCCCCCACCCTCTCTGAGGAGAAATAGGGGATTTTGTGGGGAGGGAGTCAGTGAAGGAAGCATCAGGAGGGGGAGCAGCATTAGGGATATAAATAAATAAATAAATAAATAAATAATGAAAAAAGAAATACGTAGATTTAGCCCTAACATTGTGTGATGCTGTTTGTAAGTTGATTCTTATGAATGTGTCAAGAATAAAATTAACTATAAGTTAACTTCAAAGTTTTTTAACCTGCAGGAATATAAGTTTTGCTCTTCATTTACACTTTTATATAATGACAATGATAAAAGAAGAAACACATATTTGTTGAAAAGAGCAAGTTTAATACTATCTCACATCAAAAAAAAAAAAATCAACGGATGTAGGAAGCCCACTTCCTGCTGCAAATTTGTTCTGAGAAATGTGGAATTATGCCTACCATCATACCTCCTGGGGTTTCAACAATCCAGCTAAATTAAACCTAAAACAATAATTTCTTGAATCTTACCAAATTAAACTAAGCTAAAGTAGTAAATGTATCAAGATGAACCAATGAATAACTCTGAGTGTTCTGTCATTTTGAGCGTTAGACATTAAGAGGTACTGAATCAAAGTTATTTATCACGCAACTTAGTAAGTTTACGGTCACTGCTCTTCTGACTAACATGCCTAGTAACATAACAATGAAGGAGAATTTGACAATTATTAATGATTTGCATATTGAACGACAATAATGAGCTTACAAACTGTGCTGTCAGACGAGATTAGTTATTTTGAATAATGTCATATGCATGCAAGTCTTCTTCCAATGTTTGAGCTGCTACTTTTCACTGTACACATAAAGCATTTAACTTTTACTCCAAAGATCTTAAGATAACAACACCATAGTGAAGCAGATGGACTGGATCCAGACATCCATGAAGCTCTCATTTTAGTGTGTAATTTTATAGCATATTTGATTTAATGTATGACATTAAATTTAGGTCACTCAAGATTTTAAAATGCTACTTTCCATAACCAACAATATTATCTATGTGTATCTTTATGGAGAAAATATATGATATAGAATAAGTTCCCAAGAAATAATTTAGCAAACAAAATACTTTAGATAATATATGCTGCTGATAGCAAACTCATCTGTGTATATTATTCTGCTTTTTGTTCTGGCAAATATCAAGCTGTGCCCATACTATATTTCATTTTGTGTGTGAAGTATAAGATTGCAAAACTATCTTAAGACACAAATCTTTATGTACACCTTTCTGTATTATACATTCATTTATCTATATCTACTTACTAAAATTCAGAGATTATTACTTCATCATGATTTGTCACGATTCAGAATTCAGTTACAGGCTGCTATTTGTTTAGAAAAAGCTCAATTTGGTAAGGAGTCTTTGGCTGGCAGTTTTAAAGAAAATATTTAAGGATATTATCTCCCCCAGTCTTCCCCACATGTTGGTGTTACATGTACCACCATACCTGGCTTATGTAATTAGATTCTATTTAATTGTATTCTATATATAATGATATATTTTATACAAAATTGAAATGGAATATATACATTATATGAAGTAAACTAAGTATTGTAAAGTAGATACAATTTAAATCTTATTTAGTTTCTCATTGGGAAAGGATAAATTAAAGTAATATACTAGTTGTAAATAAATAGTTTATCAAAATTTCCTTCATGATTCTGCCTTGAGTGAATATGTGTCCTATTATTTCTATTTATTCCAGTATTTTGGAAAGCCATCTGCTAACTCTAAATGTTTTAAAATATTTCTAGTTTATACCATACCTATCAATCATGTATTTTTTTAAGAATTCCAAGAATAAGTAAAAGTTTCTTCAATATGCTATAAACATCTAGTAATATTCAATGAAAGATCTCTGTGTGTGTATTTACCTTAAGAGACTCCTCTTGCTTAAAGAGATCTTCAAAATCTTTAGCACAGAGTTCAGGAGCACTTAGAAGTTGTTCCACTTCTGAAAGAGCTTGTAAGATATGACTGATCTCGGTCAAATAAGTAGAAGGCACATAAGAAACATCCAAAGGCATATCTTCAGTCGTCACTACCATGGTTTCTTCATGGAGAGTATGCTGGTACAGATATATAAAAGAACAATTTTTAGCTTTCTAATAATGAAAAAGGCCTTTATATTGATTCCAGTATATTGTTGACAGAGAGCTAGAAAGAGATTAGAAATAATCAAATGACATGATGTCTGATAAAATGGTTATATATTCTATTCACATAGTTTCATCTTTGAAAACATTTCTGAAGAGCTCCACACACTTTAACACTCCACATAGAAGATGAAAGACCAGAGTCATAAAGTTGGGAAGAAGGTAGTTTTACTTTAAGAAAAGCATAATATCAGAATTTACCTTTTACTGCTAATTATAACTTTTGTTCTTTTCATGAAAGGAAACAATTTTTGTGTTCTTGTAGTCTTGACTGAGGTATAGGATTCAAAAAACATTTAATCAAGAATGAATATACCTTTCCCCAACATGCAGACATTGGCTCTAGCTTTCAATGCTAGCTTGTTATTAAATTAATCTGCCAATTAAACTGCCAAATAAATTAGGTTAACTTTAAAATTCCTACTATTGCAGAAATTCCCAAGGTCTGTGTTGATTCTATATTTTTAACTGATGTCCAAATGCATAGGATAGTAAAGTTCCAGAGAGTTTTTGAGTGTGCCAGTAGTACTTATTCACTAGTCTTCATAAATGCAGTGAGTAAATGCAACTTGGCATGCAAATTCAAAACGATGGATGACCTCTGCTCTTTTGGGTATACAGTATAGGCAGCAACACTCTTGTAATTGAAATTATTCTCCCAGTAACTTTGTTCTCAATTGATCAACTGCCACCTGCCTGTTGATAGGGTCAGCTGAGGGCATCACTCGAAGGCTCTCTGGGGAAATTCAAACAATAACATGCTAACACAGTCCTTTATTATTACTGTCTCTTTGACAGAGCCACACACATCTTTTTCAACAACATAATTAAATGGATTGCAGGATCAGATACTGAACTCAACTCAAGATGTGTAAGAACTATAGGCTAACTAGTTTGGCCTCCTTTTAATTTCTCAGGCTTGGGATTTGTATGCTAAATGTGTGAATCACAGACAAGTAAAATTTATTCTAATGTATTTGTCTTATCTAAATTATGTTGTAGCAAATTCAGAATTGCACAGGTCCATTTTAAAATCACATATAATTTATGAAATTGGTTATATTTAAATCAAATTTTTGACACATTTTTTTATCATCAATGAAATGATAACATATATGCATTTCTAAAATGCAATTAAAATGATCAAAGAAAGTTAAGCTTGAGTTTGATGAAGACAATTTAAAATGTGATCATAGATTTTAGAATCTCTATTTTATTTCTGCAATTTAAATGAAACATTTCAGTAATTTAATATATATGCACATACACATACGAATAATTTAGCAGGGTATTTGAATGTGAAATTTGTACTGACATTATGTTCAATACTATGAAAAAGAGTTAGCACAAAAGTCAAATAAATTTATTATTACATGCATGCATGCTATTTATACAGGTGATTGTTTTGATCCTAAGATCTTTAAAAAAGTCATATGGAAACCTACTACTGAAGAAGTTTTCTAATATATATATATGGATTCATCCTATAATGGGGAGACAATTATAAGTATTAAAATTTAAAATTGTAGGAAAATGAAAGATAAAACTATTAAATCATCTGACTATAAAATTCTGCAAAATATGCCATCATAAACAACTGATATTAATAAATAATTCTTGTTTTTCATTTGTCCATGACAAAACTATGAATCCTGATTATATCTCTGAACGTATTTCTAATTACAACACTGGTTTTATAATTTGAATATACTATTATCAATTCATTAATACATGGGATCCAGCTGCCATATAGAACAAAATTTTAGGAATACAGATAATTGAATATCAGAACATCTTTTAGTTTCCCTGAGATATCAAAATAATGCAAATAACTCTTCAATAACATTAGAAATTGGCTGTTTCATAAACTTTGAAACATTCAACATTTTTAACATGCAATAATGTCACATATAAAAATAAATCATAATTTTCTTGTGTTGTAACTTTCTGTTCATTCTTCAAGTGTATATGATTCTTTTTTGACAGAACTATGCAGGTATTCACTGAATGAAATGGATCTATTGTCTGTCTTTCAGTTTGATTTCATAAAAGTTCAGATAGTCATTATAAAGTCAGTGCAATTGGACGTATCATGTTCTTTTTCTCTTCTTTATGCAAAATACAAGCACCCACACTCGATTTAAACCTTTTCATTTGAATTTCATTAACTATGCTTTAGATAATTATATCCTCCTGAATTCTGATGTGTGCAAATCCTGTCTGACCTTTTGAATTTTGACTTGTTTTTATTAATGTTCTTTACCACATCATATTACTGCATATATGCATATATTGATAGGGAGCCTGATATTGCCACCCTAAACCATGTTACTTGTCTTTTTGCCATTTTCTAAATATATATAGACAAAATATAATACGTTCCCCGTTTTTTCTGTCAAGAGAAAAATAATCTGTAAAAGCAAGCACGAAAGTTTCTATAGTTAGAAATGGAGAATCTAAGCAGTATTTATAAATAATTATTTTAGATAAAACCTACTGAGATTTGTAGTATTTATCTCAAAAAGAGTTTAGAATTTGAGTTATGAAAGTAGGTAGACATATCATTTATGATTTATTAAAGTTAGTGACTCAAAATTTAGTTGTCATGTATTTACATTACTTTGAAATTTTTATTGTAGACCATCTAAGTATATGAGAAAAAATAATTCTGTTTGAAAAAAATTATGTATTTTTGGATTAAACAAAATGTTTTCCTTTATGATTTAAAGTATTATTTCTTCAAATGCCTGTAACTATTGAGTCATTTATGCTTCTGTGAGGTCAAAGTAAATCAGAAAGAAAAATGCTATACCTCATGCTATACTATAAGTCTCTCTCTCTCTCCCTCTCCTCCCTTTCCCTCACCCTCTCCCTACTCCTACCCTCTCCCCTCTGTGTGTGTGTGTGTGTTTGTAAGTGTATAAATGTGTACAGTAGTGAAAATGTGTCAAAACATGTTATATCTACCAAAAATATTACCCTATTAAAAACACTGTTGGTGTCAGTTTTGATATTCCATTAGTATTAATATAAAAGGGAAGATATATCAAACATTCAAAATAAAGAACATCTACTAGTATTTAAAATAAGCAATGGCATGAAATCCTATGTGTCCTCAAGTGATTTTTTAAAAATTTTTAACTGATTATTTTCTCTTTTTTTTCCTTTTTTTAATTTTTTTTTTGCTTATTCACTTTATAACCCGTCCCAGTCACCCCCTCTCACAATCCTTCCCCATCTCTTGTTTTCTGAGTACCCCCTCCTCCTGTATCTCCCACCCTGCTACTTTAAGTCTCTGAGAGGCTAGGTGCTTCCTCTCCCATTGAGGCCAGATGAGGCACCCAGCTAGAAGACCATGCCCCATATACAGGCTGCATGTTTTGGGATAGCCCCCACTCCAGGTGTTTGAGACCTACATGAAAACCAAGCTGCACATTTACAACATATGTGCAGGGAGGCCTAGGTCCAGCCTATGGAGATAGATCTGTGTAGACTAGGTATGCTCCACGGTTGGTGATTCAGTCTCTGAGAGCTCCAAGGGTTCAGGTTCGTTTACTCTGTTGATCTTCTTGTGCAGTTCCTATCACCTTAGGGCCCACAATCCTTCCCCCTATTCTTCTATAAGAGTCCTCAAGCTCCATCCACTGTTTGGCTCTGGATGTCTGTATCTGTCTAAGTCAGCTGCTGGTTAGAGCCTCTCAGAGGACAGCTTGCCCCTGTCTGTTCATAATATCATTATTAATTACTGCACATTATTTAAGGGTTCTAACAAAATGGTACATATGTCCAAAGTATGATTGCATGTTTTAAATTCATGTTGATGGGTCACAAATAAAATGGAATTTGGAAATACAATTTCTATTAGCTAAGTTTCTTTAGATCCAAATTAAAAGGTCTTCAAAGACAGGCAAGTTTCCTTCTATAGATCATTACAAGAATACGGAAAGATGCATTATTATTGATTTTCCATACATAATTATATATAATAAACATATAATGACAACATTTGGCACCTAAATTTAGACCCAAATCATATTGATATATGGGATAAGCTTTGAAGGACAAATTACTTTAAAATGAAAGTATGGCATAAATGAAATCACTATGTGTTGAATTAGCCATGTTCACTATTTTGGGACACAAAAACAATGTGGCAAAACAGTATGTTGAAAACACTTGGCCTCATTTTTTATGACTTGTAAATAGGCTACTGTGTATAATACTTTGAAGTAGAATTCAATTAACTGCACACAAAGTGTTTATTACCCTGTATAGCAAGGAGAGGCTGTTTACTCTTAAGTACTCCTTCCCTACATATTATATCAGGTAAAAGTTTTTATGTGAACCTAAAATTCAAAATTTGTATTCACCATAAAATATTCACTAAGTGATTGGTCAATAAATCATACTAACAAAAGTTTACCTACGTGTTTAAACAAATAAAAATCCATTGAAATACTTAAGCTTTTGTAAAATTAATGGTTTTGCTGGATTTCATATTTTTCTAAAACAAAAATAAATTTCTTGGGAGGACACTGTGTCATTGAAAGCCTAATGCAATATGCAAATTAATCTGAAATGGCATGGTTTGGTGTTTTATGTCTCAGAAGTTAGAGTTTATAGTATCTTGTATAAAAAGTAAGGTTGCTTCTCCAGAATAACCTGTTTTATTTATATCCTTCCTTTCTACATTATAAAACCTACTTACTTCCTCAGGGCCAAGCACAATTATACCTAATTTATCTGTAAACTGAATCTTGCAAATTTGGTAATAGTTTAATGTGATTATCTTTAAAAGGACAACACTTACATTTTAATTAGGAATTTCAATGACTGAATAATATATTTTGTTCATGAAATTTCCAGCACTATTTACAGCTTGGGAGATAAATAAAGAAAACCTCTCAGAAATGAACCAATAAAAAGCAACTATACTTATTTCCTATCTTATTAGAAATCACCAATAAAATAAAAATTCATCAGTGAGGTTGTGTGTTTTGGGTAAATTATAATACAAAATAGATACACATACACACACGCAGAGAAAATGAGAAAAAACAGCTACCATATAGTGGGTTCTTAAAAATTACTTGAAAACTCAAAAGCGTCTGTAAAGAAAAAGAACTCATGATTTGAATGAAGCAGCAGTTAAGAAATGGAAAAATTATTTACCAGTTATATAATGGAAGAATATCATCAAGAATATACAAAAAATAAATAAACAGAAAAACTAAACATCAAGAAAACAAGAAAAAATGAAGAAAAAAGAAAAGAAGCAACTCACTTATAAACTAAACAATAAAAACAAGCAATCCAATTAAAACTGGGGCAATGAGTTAAATGAGAAAGAGTTTTCAAAAATGAGATAAAAATGGTCTAAAAACATTTTAAAAATTCAACATTCCTAGTCAGCTCAAAGATGTCCATCTTAACTACCTTAATATTTTATTTTATTCTACTTAGGATGGCTAAGATCCCCAAAAGAAATGACAAGGATTGCTCCTGTAGATGTGGAGAAAGAATGGCTGGTAGGAATGAAAAGTACTTCAGTCACTCTTGATATTAGTGTGGAGGTATCTTAGAAATATAAAAATGAGATCGCCTCATGATCCAGATATCGTACTCTTTCCATATTCTCAAAGAGTCATAGTCTACTACTGAAATAACTGCTCATCAATGTTCACTGCTTCCGTATTTCAAGGAGTCAGAAAATGGACTCAGTCTATTGTCCACCAACTGATGAACAAATACTGAAAATGTGGTGTGTTTACACTGTGCACTATTATTAACCAATAAAGAAAAGCAAAATTATTAAAATTTTACTTAAAAGGATGGGTCAGGAAATTGTCATTTTAAAGAGGATGAACAGATTCAGATAAAGAACTCTTGAAGGTTTTCTCTATTTTGTGAATGTTAGCTTTGAATCTTCATATGTGTATGCTTCATTTGAAATACAAATAGAAATTAATTTTGTAAGAAGACACGGGGAGGATTTCAAGGGAAGTAAGTTACAAAGCAGTGGTGTAAGGGCTTAGATGGTATTAATGAAAGTGTAAGTGTTAAATTTGGATAATGATAGAAGAGCCAAATATTGTAGGGATTAGGTAGAAGAGTCATGTGGAAACCTATCTACTAATGTAGTATCTTTTCTGAAACACACACATACACGCACACACATGCACACACACACACACACACACACACACACACACAAAGTTTGAATTATCTACATGATTATAAATAAATAATGTTTAAAAATAATAGGCTAGAACTTGAAACGGGTTCTTTTGGAGTTGGTCATCAATGAGCTCCCATACACAGCCTTCCTCAAAAAAAAAAAAAAAATACAGTCCAATATTATTAGTTGTTCCCCAGAACTGACTGTAACACAGTATTTCTGATGACACCACATACTTGAGTCACAGACCCTTTAGATACCAAGGTGGTATTGACCTGGAAGACTCGTCCCTCCCACATAGCTTCCATACTTTTGGAAGGTGCTATGCACTCTACTGGAGCTGAAAAGTAATTATTAATCTTACTCAGCTGAGAACCCTGTCAAATATAATAATGTCTGGCCTGACCAAAAAAAAAAAAATCAAACAAATATGGCCCTTACTATGATAGTTGTACAACTATTATAAAATCCATGAATCATTATCTGATTGGATTTAAGTCATATTCCATAAGATAAATCCTACACCTGGTACTTGTATTCAATTTAAGAACCTGTCTCTTGACAAGGTATAGGCCCCAGAAGGAACCTATCAATATTATTCTGCTAATGAGCATAGTAATAGATAGATTTCTAATGAATTACTATTATACTCATAGATTTACATGTCTCAATAAGAGTCAATTCCCATGCAAATTCATGCCAGAATAATAGCAGCCTAAGAGAGAATGTAGACATAAACTTTTACACTTATCATAGGAGCTTTGGTAGCTGAAAGCTTCTGGGAAAGAGAGTCTGTTTTCTCTAGGATTTTGTTTTAAAAGTCAACCATATTCTACTAGAAGACCACAGTCCAAGAATATATAGAATGAACAAATTAGACTTAATGGGTCTAAGAAAAAGAAGGAAGAGGAGGAGGAACAGGAGGAGGAATAGGAGGAGGAGGAAGAGGAGGATGAGAAGGAGGAGGAAGAGGAGGAAGAGGAGGAGGAGAAGAAGAACACAAAGAAGAAGAAGAAGAAGAAGAAGAAGAAGAAGAAGAAGAAGAAGAAGAAGAAGAAGAAGAAGAAGAAGAAGAAGAAGAAATAATAGTAGTAGTTAGTTACAGACAATGTTGTAATCTCTCATTCTATAGTCACTCAACAAAACACTTAACTTGAATTTCATTTTTGGCCAAAACATTCACATGCTTTCACTTTAGCATGATAACAAACAAACAACAACCAAAAAATAACACCACCATCATCACCACCACCACCAAAACAGAATTTCAAGAGCTATATGGATACAACAAGAAATAAAAAAACTAAATGCAGAGAAAAAATGCAGGAGAGTAAATAGAAAAGGAATATGATAAAAATTAAATGACAGACATAAAATTAAGTGCAGAAACAGAAAGTCAGTTGGATATTTGTTCTTTTATAAGTTTCTAAGATGATTTTATAGGAAAGAATAGTTATGGCTAAAAATAAAATGGGAGTTCTGGGCAGCCTACCAAAGGAAAAGAACTATTTATTGCTCAGAATAAAGAATAGAATGAAACAGAAATACTAAACTGAGAGGCATAGAGAACAGATACAAGAGAATAAGTGTATAATGACAAGAAAAAGAAGGTAGAACATATGGAAAAGAAATAAACTGTATTAGGTACAACTTTTCTATAATAAAATCTTATTATTCATTAAAGTTAGAATGTACCTTAAGGCTGGAAATATGACTCATTAGATGAACGTGCATGTTGTAGAGATAGGAAAAATATAAATATAGGACCTACATATGAAAATCTCAAAAATAATTAAAAATTCAGTTAAAAATATGTTAAATCCGTGTTCTTAATTTCAAGGTGCACTAGCAATCTTGAGATATATTAACAGTTTTCTACAGTTTTAAGACATAATTGAAAATAGCACATAACAATTACCTAATATTCTATTCTCCTTTTAAACATTCACAATAATTTTTCATCTCTGAAATAAATGTAAAGAATTCCAAAGCAAACTTTTTGGAATGGAGCTAAAAGCTAAACAGGAATAAGGTACAAATGAGTGCCATTAGGAATTTTATTAAATCCATGGTGTATATTTGCAAAGTACCATTTATAAAAACATATTCAACAATATAAATTAATTATATGTTCTATATGTGATATTGATCTATAAGTAATAGCACATTTATAGGGAAAAACTTAAACAAGTAAGTAGCACAAACTTGTGCTTTGTGCTTAAAAACCATTATGCATTAGTCACTTTTCTGTATAAGTAGGTAAATAAATACAATTTTTTATCAAATTATTTGCAAAAGGAACTATAAAAATAAAATGAATTGTCTACAAATATAATTGAATCAAATAGTCATAAGAAATTCTCTTTCATGTTAAAGCTGTCGATTCCTTTCTGTCCTCTCTCTTTTGTGTTATTCTGTGCTAAAGAATGCCTAATGACCTTGTGGTCTCTTCTATTTTTCGCTCATTTCCTGAATGCAGATATTGTTTCCTGTTTTGGTCACTTAAACTTTCTATTTCACTAGTTAGTCTACTGGGGGCAGAGAGGATACACTTATTAAATTTATTAGAGATAACTATCTGATCAGAGCAAAAAAGGAGCACTTTTAAAAATTTAAAAAGTCCTATCACAAAAAAATTAGAATAAGTTTGCCATCATAGTTTAGAGAGTGTCAAGGTGTCCTGTGTCTTTATGGATTTGGGGCTACTGGTTGCCGTTTTCTCAAAATAAGGTAAGAAATAAGCATGGTCTTGTTACTTTTAAACATAGAATTGCTGGTGCATAATGAAACTATCATGTTTGATAATTTTTCTCCACAAATATATTTGTTGGTGTTAAGGTCATCAAATCGGTTTACAGCTGTTGAACAAAATCAATTTTTCTCTTACAATAATTATACTCAGTTTTTGATTAGAGTTTTTTGGTATATAATGACAACTTGGGCTTAATATACTCCACATTAAAAATCTGATAGTTTCTTCTGAATTATCTTGTTCTGTCATTGTTCCAAGAAAGAACTATCATTGATTTTTAAACAAAGAGAATTACAATATCACTATCTACTGATCTGCAAGTGCATTTTCAATATTTAATTCTAAGAAATCATATGCATATGACCAATTTTGGATTACATATATTAAAACAGTAATTTATTGAGGCATTAGATGTATCTTTTCCAAATTCTGCCTGAAAATTCTGAGTAAAATAGTGTTTATCAATACACAGGGTTATTTTTTCTCCTCCAAAGTTCCCAGAAATCTGATTTACTGTGCTTACATATTGTATTCAAACAAATTACATTTTGGAAAGAACATTGAGTAAAATGATGAATGTTGTGACTTTTTGAATTCAATAAAAGAGCTATGTTAAGTATTTGTCATCATGTCTATTTGCAAAGGACAAGGATAAGAAAAGCATGAATATTAACATAAAGACATTGTATTTCTCCAGTTTTTACACTCATATTTTTTGAAATTTGGATAAAACAGAAAAATAAGACACACTTGTTTCAATGTAAATTACTTAGTTCTGTGTTTTCTTGCAAATAATGCTATTGTTACATCATTATATCCCTGGAAAAATAATTCATTTATATCCAAAGAATAAAATTTATAAATAAGAAATTATCCCATTGTTACATTGATTCTTTCTGCTTACTTAGAAAATACGTTATGCATATATTGTGATACTGTATACCTTCTTTGCATATTTTTGTCCTACATCTCTTCCATATATGATGTAAAGGAAAAATATTTTCTTTATTGCAGTGAATCACTCTTATGGGATAAGAATTTATTTTTCCATATTGGCCATGTAATGACATAGTATGCAATGGGACAATGAAAATATTACTAAAATTCAGCGAGGTTTACACTGTTTATATCCTTTACTTGTTACAGAAAATGGCACTATATATAGATACAAAATATAAGGAAGTATGAATAGCCATATACATGAATAAAATTACAGTTTTCAGAAAGTGATATAAGGTCTGATATTTTGCAATATGATGGACGTGGCTGAAAGATTTCTGTGGCTAGTATCAGACAAAGCACTGGAATAGGTGATATATGGATTTTATATGCACTCTGCATCTTGTAAAATGATAGAGAACAGCAAACATCTTAGGTAATAAGCTGAACTATATGTTAGCTAATTCAACATTTGGTGGAAAAACTGCTACTTTTATTCTGTACATTTTAGACATCACTCAAATTACATTGAGATAACTGTACTAGTTTATTTTTTAATTCTCCATTCTGTTAGACTTGTTGTTGGCCAGCATAATGCTGTCTTTGTTAATGTTGTTCTACAATGTAAGTTGGTTATTGAGATACTTTAAATACTGTTATTTATGTTTATGATTACTTTGATTATTTGAATGCTTTTAGTGTTTCCATATAAATTTAGGGATTATTTTTTTCTAGTTCAATGCAGAAATCTTTTATAATTTAGTAGGTGTTGTGTTGAATCTGTGACCATTTCAGGGAATATAACCATTATGCACAATGTTAGTTCATATAGCCCATTGGTATGTGTGGTCTTACCAACTTTTGTTGCATTCTTCAATTAGTTTCTTCAGTGTAATTATTTTTATTTTAGGCATTCTTCGTCTCCTTTGCTATGTTTATTCCTAGGGAACTTATATGCCTTTGGAACCCATGTGAATGGGATGTTTCTCTATTTTAATGCTTATTTTGCATTTGATAATTTGATGATAACATTTATCACTTTCAAGGTTTTCTTAACAGTGTATTTAGAGTATTTTAAGTATAAGATGATATATTATGCAAATAGGAATATTTTACCTTCATTTTATACCTGTAAACTTTATATTGTCATATTGTTTCATTTAGGCAACAACAAAATATACTGAATAAGAGTGGGGAATGGTAACTAACAGAGCATCAATCGCCATAGGAGATACTTCACACTACAAAGTAAAAAGCCCAGTCCCAAGAAAAAAAGTTATCTTTGTTGGAATTGTTGACCAGTGAGAACTCAACTACCCTGCTCCAAATATTATAGGATATTGCCAATGCTCTTGGTTATTCTCCAGAACATGACAATAAGTACCTATTGCTGAAGGGTCCAAAAGCTTCAATCACAATATGAAACAATTAACCTGATATTGATTTAAATCTTCCTCCTGGTAGATACTTTCATAGTGCTGAAAGATAATATACATATACCCATCTGTGAACCTTAATTACTGGCCAGGCAATATATGTGTACTGGTGTAGGTAGCATAATGTTTAAGGAGTAAACAAACACTTTCTGATTGCAATTAAGGCCAATTCTAAAAGATAAAAAAAAAAAATATGTGGCATGATTACTGGGCCACGATAGATAGAAAAGTCTTGGGCACTAGAAAGAACATACTACTTTTATTCTGCAAAATGGATGTAAAACAATACCAACATCTAATAACTTATCCTTGTACCAATATCATAAGTTATTTTGCAATCATCATCAGAGAAGCTTTTGTTTACAGTAGATAATTAACAACATAGAAACAAAAAACGGCCAAGGTGCAAAGACTAAAAGACTACAGAATATTTATTCCTAAAGGGATGAATGTACTCTGTCTGCTCTTCCCAACTTTAAGAAATTATTGTGAAAGAGGGGCATAATCATTTGGGAAGAAGAGCATAAAAAGTGGAATAACACAGGGTGGTCGATGACTACAAAGAATCAGTGTCTTCTGGACACCAGAGTGTAGCTACACAGATGAACTCCCTGTGATTGCAGGATAGTGCAGATGGGCACAATGTTCCACCTCTAGCTGAAGAGCTATTGGTAATGCTTAGCTTCTGAGGAAGAAGGATTTGTTTTGTCTAAGAGAATAGCTTCTATAAGTCAATCACACTCCAGTGAAAACCTTTGATAGATAAGATGTAGAATTTACTTCTAATGCAAACAGAAAATGGATAAATAAAATGTGGTCTATATACATAAGGATGTTATTTCACCATATAGATTATAAAAATATGAAGTCTGTAAAAAATGGATGTAAGTGGTAAGTGGAAAATAATCATGTCAAACTTTACAAGCAGGTTCTACATTCTAATAGCCTCTCTCATTCTCTCTCTCTCTCTCTCTCTCTCTCTCTCTCTCTCTCTCTCTCTCTCTCTCTGTCTTGTGTGTGTATACACATGCATATGCACATGTATGTGTGTATGTTGGATGAAATTAAAAACATGGATCATGTTGGGAAAGAACAGAACTTAGGGGTATTAGATAAAGGAAGAGAATAAAATAAAATTAGCACGGAGCTTGTAGTAACCTACTGTGGAGCAGGGAAGGGGAACAGCAAGATGGGACAGGATAGGGTATCAACTGAAGGGAGTGAGGCATATGAAAAAGACAAAAAAATCTTAATTCAACCCATCTGAAGGTATCCTAATTTAGTAAAACTAATTTTAAAGTGCAGGAAAGGCTAACACAGTGCACTTAATAATCCTCATGTTTCATGTATGTGTGTGACTACTTAGAGTCTAGTCATTTAACATGTTTGAATCATGTTCAGATGCAGAAAATAATTCTAAACATTGGTGAATAGTTGAAACTTTGCCATGGAGACATTCCATTAAGTAAAATGGAGAATACTAAGAAATATTCTTTTCATAAATGTCCTGGAAATACTTCTTAAAATTTATTCAAACATTAAGTTTTGATACATTTTTATGCAATAAACAACTAACAATGGCCTTGCATTTTCATTGAATTTGAAAAAGTTATATATGTATGTGTATATGTGTGTGTGTGGTGTGTGTGTGTGTGTGTGAACATTAGGTTTTCATATAATGCATGTTTTCTTTTTTATTCATAAATTACTTGCATTGTTATAGCTATCATGTTTTTAATTCTAATTTAAAAATTTAAGAACTTAGCTATGATTATTGCATATGGCATTAAATTTGAGGGTTCAATCAGCTTAGTTATCTATAGAATATCTTTTTGTTACTAAATGAGTATGGACTACTATTCAAGAGATTAAATACAGCAAAATTAGAGGGATTTTTCCCTACAATAACTATGCTATATATTGGTCTATTTAAGAATAGGTGCACTTGAAATAGTGCTAATAAAATCTTATAAGCCTATTAATATGTTAAAAGACAATTATTCATAAAGGATCAGAAGAATTTTGAGATAATTTAGCAAATTTGAAAATATTGTAATCCTGTTTTGATAATAAAAGTAAAAGTGGGAAATGTTATGTATTTTCTTGAGTTCCTTTTACTCATCTCTTAGAATAAATTCCATACAATGATAGTCTTAAGTAATCACTGAAGAATCGGAATGACTCCCAGATGGTACAAGCAATTTAATTATTTTTAACCATTTGTTTCAGACATGCTAAGAAGGATATTTCCAACCCCATTACAAAAGCTATTTGAGCACCATCCCAGCTGCTGTTCCATATTTTCAAAGCAAATTTAGATTGGAGAAAATTATACTTTTTATTGTTTTGCAAATGGAGGTCAAATTGCTGAGCGTAAATTCTTGTTCATTTTTTCATCTTCATTGTTTGAATTAGATTTCTCAAATATCACATCTCTTGTATAACTGCTGTGGATACGCCAGTGCTGTTTTATGTTTTGTGTTGTCTAGCACATAGCAGACACTGAACAAATGTTTGTTAAAGAAAAGGAATACCAAGCCAGTGTATCCAAAACAAAACTTGGGCTTATTAGTAGTCATCCAGTAAGTGTATGCAATTACAATATCAGAGCATCTTCAACTTTTGAGTTTTTCTTTAAATCTTAGCAGAAATGTGAAAAATAAATGATTATCACCAAATACTAATATCCAGGAAACTACATTAACAAAATCATTTGATAATTCAAAAGTAAAAGGTCTATCTTTAGTTTGGAATCCTTTCCCTTGAAACGAAGGTAAATTATTGAAACATTTTTTATAATGTAGTTGCTGTTATAGATATGCATTGTAAAGATCTATCAGTGGACCTCACATTACCAAACAACTGGAGTGTCAGGCAATAAGGTAACAGATAAATAAACCATTTCCATTTACTTAAGGAAACAACATTTTGCTTAATACTCTTATCTATAAAAAAAAGTAATCAACTTACTATTTCAATTTAATTCATGCCCTGAAATAAATGTTGAGGCTTATAGCATTCCAAGGAAGATGATAATAATTTCAGTGATAATCAGAATTTGATGTCAAAGTGAATTACATTTTCATTTTCAATAAAAATATATACTAAAATTCCACATATACAATTGCATTAGACTTTATTTTGCTTTGACATGTAATAATCATAGAAAAATGTATACTAGTGCTAGTTTAGTCATCACCATTTCCATGAAACACATTCATTTCTACTTGATAGCACACTCTGACATTCTATTACAATAAGAAAGATAATATTTTTACTAATATTTATATATTTTTCATAAAATAGTATTATGAATATAGTCATTTGTCATAACATTAATTCATAGCATGAATGTATATACAATTATAAATGTAGCATAGCTATAATCTACTAAAAATAATTGGGAATAGTCTGATATATTTATAATAATAATTTTAGTTTATTGAGCTATTGTGAGCCAGCCATTGATAAATCATATGTGTATAAAATGACAAGATTCATTTAAAGTACACAAATATTTTATTATAATTATATCCAATTTAATACATAGTAAAGTATTCAGGTTAGAGATACTCAGGCAAGAAAACGGCTTGTGTTAATATAATTACTTAGAACTCTTAGTTAATTCAATTAATATTCTCATAGCTCAGTTCCTTGCTTAAATTAACCATTTTATCTACAAATCTTGTGTATATATATTAACTTCTACTATGTAGAGATTTTATGCTGAAAGTAGTTTCAAAGTTATTAACATACACAATGTATCTATAACATTTTGATCTCTACAAGACCTTATCACAGTTTTTTTTTATTAATAAGTTCCTGAATTATAGACACACATATGTTATAAATCTAGCCATCATTTTGTTTTCTAGACACAGAACTGTAAAACTATTATTGGAGCTTTCTTTCTTTGAATGATGATACTTATCAAAAAGGCTACTTATTGCTATGGCACAATATGGAAGTAATAGTGAAGGCATTTGTGAAGTATGAATGTGGAGGTAAGGGTGTGTGTGTGTGTGTGTGTGTGTGTGTGTGTGTGTGTGTGTTTGTGTGTGTGTTGAGAGAGAAAGACAGAGAAAGAGAGCATAATGGAGAGCAATAGAGAGTGAGAGAGCAAGAAAGAGTGAGAGAAAGCGAGCAAGAGAGAAAGAAGCAGTGACCCAGACAGGTATTATATGCTTTGAAATTTATGTTAGAATTTCACATTAAAATACATGAGAACCAACTTGTAAGGTCTTTGATTTGATATATATGTATATTTTCCAATAATTACCCTGTTTAATGTGATAACAGTTAAAGAAAGCTGGGTGAAGATTTATAGATGAAAATTCAATAAAGTTACAAAGGCAGAACATGGAAAAATAGTGTTCCTGAGTTTTAAAATGTAGTGTTACTGGCTTATAGCTAGTTACAAAATCATAAAAACATTAAGACAAATATAATGCATATCAAAATCAGAAAATACCCTAGTACATATCATAGAGGCATTTCACCCTTAAAGGAAAGTTGGGGTACCTATGATCAATAAAGATTAAAAGGGAGCAGGTAGGCAATGGAGCAGGTTAGCACCTGTCAATACCTTTCTCAGACAAGTTTGATGGCACTAGTACACAGTATTTTTAGTTTGCTTATGTTTGACTTATAGATTAGCAAGTTGTATGTGAAAGATAGTCTTTCAATTTTTTTTTCTGTTTATCCCTTTCCCCTCTTTTGCTGATACCCAAATGTTCCTCCCCTGGTTACTTTGTTGTTTAAAACAAAACTTATGTTTCTTGTTGGTAACTTCACCTCTGGTCTATTTTCGTGGCATTCCTTTGTGTGTTTGTGTATGAGTACATGTTTGTGCAGGTTCATATGTGTGTGCAGGTGTGTCCATATATGTGCTCTCGTAGAGGCTACCAGGTAACATCTGTTGTTATTCATCAAATAGTAGACTTTTAAAATATTCTTTCTCATTGACATGAGAGATTCAGTTGCATTTATTAGAATTATAAATTCATGGCACAATAGCTGGATTATCTGGATTTGTTTCTTGGTTTAGGGGATCAAACTCAGATCCCCCTGCTTGTGCAACAAAAACATTAGACTGCACTATGTGCCCAATCTTTTAAAGTTATTCTTTAATAAGTTTCTATAATACAAAATTTAGTGTTCGTAGATAACTTACACTATTTCATTACCTTCTGGTTTATGCCAAGGCTCTAAGTGAACTGCCCTTTTTTTCTTATTATTTCCTTAATCTGTAAGTTTCCTCAAAATTCATTATTTATTATTTTAGATGTATGAGATTTGTTCAATTTCTGAGTTGGAATATCAGAACTCTTAATAATTTTAGGAAATCCTAAATAAATTGTATCCCAGAAATTGCTTTTATTCCAATGTGAATAGTATTTCCCTGTTCTATTTATATACTGAACCAAGTTCTTGAGATTATTGTTTAGTCAAGGGTTTTATTTACACCTCCATAATGAATCTTGTATATAGCCATGTAGAATGTTTTATTTGAACTGTCTCAAAATATTTTTTAACTATTAGGATCAGTATCACAGGTGATGATGTATGTATTTATGCCTCTCTTTTAAAAGTGGGCTTTATCTGAGGTTTTATCCAGATTTTAGATGCTTTGTGAAAATTAGTCATTTTGCTGTATTCTTAGAAAGCCATTCTACCTTAACATATATTTCTTTCTTAATCATCCATTGAAGTAATAAGCTCCATAGAAGAAAATACAAAAAGTTATTATAGAAATGGCTACAACCATTGCAATTACCAAAAATGTAGTAAAAATAGATGAATTGATTCTTAACCTATATAATTTCTTTCTTAACCTTTGTGATATTTTAATTGCAATATTGAAGCTGAGAGGATGAAAATTCCATAAGAAACTAACTCCTTGGTCAATAATTGCCTTGGAAACTATTAATAGTCTTTTATATTCACAACTGCATTTACTAAAGAACATTCTGTCTCCAAATAAGAATACCATATTTTCCAATATTTTCCAAGGATTTTACATTGGGAGCTGAGAACATTTGTTTATGTTTCAAAGTGAAGACAAATATCTGTATGCAAAAAATTTATGCAAAGAAAGTGCTTTCCCCTTTTAATCACAATAGTATTTTTTCATTATGTAGTAGAAGATGAAATGTAAAAAATTGTCCTTTGTGTATCAGCATGAAATCTAGGGTCAGGAATAATATTCCATAATGTTTTGGAAAAAGACTCTGGCATATATTGTATATTTCTAATTAACTTTAAGAGATTCATGCAACATATAGATGCATAAAGGTAACTTGATGTGTCCCCCACAATGTTTTATAAGGGATACTACTTTTTGCCATTAAACATGAATCCTATCTGCGTTCTCAAATGGCATTATTATTTACTAATGTACCTGTCCAAATGTGAGGTTCTATAGAATCTATTTCTTTCATAAAAGTTAAGAAACTCTAACATCATATATTCTGAGACATTCTAGAACAAGGACACATTGCTTAATTCTGTGTCTCCTCCAAATATATATATTCCATCTGCAAATCATTGGACTCATTTGATGTCCTCTGTTTTTTTAGGTATTATTTTGTATAATTTTAGTGGCAATAAAACAATACTGAAGATATCAAAATAATCAAACTGGATGTTTAAAAAAAACAATAGAAAATACTACTGATTTTTAAAATTCATAAGTTAGCAGAAAAAAGTTCATAGTATAAAAGTATTTTCATTTCACTAAGCTACCTAAGGAAAAAATTAACATTATATTTTCTGTGACATTTAATGTGAATGTTGTAAAACAATATTGTCTGCCAAGTTTTTAAGAACATACTCAAAGGCATGTTATGTTTGAGATACTTCTTAGGCATAAAAATATAAGAGATTCAATTTGATGTTTGAGGATTTAAATTATTTAACGGTGATATAATATACTTGAAACTTTATATATGGATACTCAGACTACTGGAATTGTTTTTGAAAAGACTATTATTTATTTTAAAATCATGTTTCTTCAAGTAAGTTAGTCACATGTCTCCTTTGTTGGATAGGCCATGCATGCATTCTATTTGAGTATTTATTCAAACAGAGCACTACCCTTTTCTGTATTTGAAACATAACTGGTGATCATTCATATTGAGAACATGGATACAATATATATGACACAATGTAAGTGTTTCATATTTTTATTGTGTTATGTGGAATTTAGCCATATTGTTTATACATTCATATAATACTCTGTTCTTTTTAGCATTTATCAGAATTTTATTATAAAATATTTTAAGGTTATTATTTAAATGGGGACGATAAATTAAGAACATTCAATTTCATATTATATTCTATTCTGAGTTAATTTTCTTCTATACAATATAATTTTAATCCATTGGTCAAGAATAAATATTTAAATACCTTTCTTTTCCATACAAATTACTAGCTGCACATCTGAATGTCTTGACTGTAGTATATTGAAGACTATCTAACATCTACTGTATTCAATGTCTAATGTTGATGGAAAGTCTTCTGTGAGTATTGTTAGTCTTCAGCTGTTTTTGTACATTCTTGGTCATTTAATATGTAGAGATTCTTTCAAAAATATATAAGTATGGAAGCACTGGTGTTTTTCTCTAGTAGGTAGAATTTGATTTAATGTAAGAAGTTATGTAAACTCTAATTTGACAATAGTAAAAATCACCTAATTATATAAAATAATTGTCTTTTCCTCATGTTCTCCAATTTTACATTCTGGAACCCTTTTATGAGTAATACAGAACAATTTTTATTCTAGTCTCCATGTCTTTCATAATTTTCAACAGACAAAGTTTTCTTAGTACATTCTAATATATATATATATATATATATATATATATATATATATTAAAAAGCTCAATAATAATCTTATCAGAAAATTCGTGCAGACTCCTACCGTTCGTTGATTGAATCACAATATCTGTCTTCATGTTCTGCAAATACTGTTTGACACTGTAGAAAACTACTTGCTCATGAATTTCATCTAACTTGTACCGTGGACTGATCACAATAGATTGGATAAGGTTATTATTCCCACCTTAAACAAATTACCCACAATGAGCTTAACTATCTTAGTGGCTCAGAAGTTTATATATATTATATATTATAAAACATGTATTTGTGAATGGCAAAATTGATTTCATAAACTATGAACTGTTTTCTAACATAATTCAGAATTATTCTACTAGGATATAATAAGGTAGTTCCAAAGGGAAGCTATTTATTTTGCAAGGATCATGACTAGGATTTGTTTTCAAGCTCCAGGTTCACATATATTTATATTATTTGCAATTACATGTGTTCCAGACTAATTAGAAGCCCAGTTTTCTCCCCCCTCACCATTTATTGATGGGCTGGGACCTGAAGAATAATATCTGAATTCTTCTCACTTAAAATTTGACCTGTACTACACACATACACATTTAACCACACCTCCATTTACATCTCCCCTGTACATTAACTCTTCCCCATATACACAAATTATTTTACTAGAATTTTATGTTGCCTATTGTAAGTCTCAGTAATTTGTGATATATTATCTTAAACATGCAAAATCATAGACTTTAATGTTTAATCAGGAAAAATTAAGACTTAACATAGTTGTAGTATTTTTTTTAAAAAAATTATTTTTTTGGGAGATTAGCTGATCTTGAATTCCTGTTTCTGCTATGCATACTTCATAACTTCTATAATTACAAGCATGTGCCATTATGCCTGGTTAGTATTTCTTAATGTTATTTCAAATTGTAATAGTTAGCTGAAATTAAACTTTAGATTATTGCATTCATAAATAACTGTATACTTAGGAATTTTCTTAAAAGTATAAAAACATGTCACAACAATATGCCATGTATTTTCAGATACACATTCATAAAATTGTTATTTCAATTACCTTATACATCTTACATATACACTGTATCAACTGGAATGAATAATATCACAAAGAAATATCATTTTTAATTGAAACCCATGCAGTTGATATTTATACAATGTAAAATAGTTGAATAACTCTTTCATATCTTCTAACCTAACATTTTGTCTCAGACATTTATATCCTGTGTTTGTGATGAGTACTTTCTGGAAATTACAGATGGTGGTCTTTCTTCTTCACCTTCTAAGAACTTGAAGTAGGAACAAAAATGTATTCATCAAAAAGTCTCTGTAGTTTCTACTTTTTTTTTTTTTTTACAAATAATCATGAGTGATAATACAACTTTGAATTTTGTTTTCAAAGAGAGTATCAGAAACATTCCATCCTCTTGGTTTCTTCCATCAAATACAAACATATCATGAGCCATCCAGTTTGTCTAATGAGTACTGTGACACACTAAGTGCCTAATCCAAAAGTAAAGTCTGTAGTAATATACTTTAAATCAATAAGATAAGATCTTATATAGGTTATGATATTATATTCCATAAAATAGTTATTTACCATGTATGCAGTTAGAAAGCAAAATCAGCATGGGATGATCTCAGGAAAGCAATACATATTTCTAGATTAGACACTGAAGTTAAATAAATGTATGAGAAGTTGAGAAATTCACATTGCCAATGTTATGAAAAATGATGCAGCAAAAGAAATTAAGATGTATATTTTTTCGTTTTGAATAAGGGGGATTTTTCCTGTCACTTGTTCTTTTGTCCTTATTCTTGAAAATTAAACTTTTGAGTTACAGAAGCCCAATGTGAAGGTAACGACTCACTTTTAGGATGTACACTATTTGTAATTGAGCCCAGATTTTGGTGTTGTTAGTAGGCTTCTGTTAATATAGTAGTAGTTGCAAACACATACGTGGGTTTGCCAGTAACAACTCACAATTTGTGCAAAGTTGAGTCTTCGAAACTGAGCAAAATTGCTCTCAATTTCCCGCCAGCGCTTGCTGAGCTGGATCTGAGTTGGCTCCACTGCCATTGCGGCCCCATTCTCAGACAAGCCCTCAGCTTGCCTGCGTACTGCATTCAGGTCCTCTTTCTTCTTCTGCAATTCACGATCAATCTCCTATTGAGCAAAATCAATACAGGGCCCAGGGCAGTTAGCTAACCATGTCAACCGACCTACAAGCAGCAAATACTTCTCTCAGAATTTTCATAGGCTGTTGTTCCTTTATCTTTATTTTTCATAATTTATAAATAATGGAAGGTGTCACTGTCATCCTCACCCAATAAGCCAAATATAATTTTAGGTATCTTTTGAATGCTCAGTTTAAGATGTTCTAATTAATTTATTAAATGTTAGTAAATATTTTGGCTCATGAATTGTTTTGGTGCTTTGATAAGTGACCAAAATTGGAGTGATTTTTTTTTTCATTTATTTATTAGGGATACTCCATATAAATATAATTTAGAGGGTAAGTGACTACAACTTTTATTTTCTTTTTAAAGGTTTGAGGAACTCAACAGAGAATGAAGCAAAATAAAAAGTGAAAATAATAAGAGAAAGAAAACATCTTTGGACAATTTGCAAATAAATTTATAGAGATTTGACAGTGATATGAGAAGATGCTCTGATGAAATGAATGTGCTAACATGAGAAAGAAGTCGTCCATGTACCGATAAGTCATTAGTTCATCTGGAACAAAGATACACAAAGTCAATTACAGTTTTACCAGAAAACACATGACAGTTAGTTATTCATTTCACATTGTTGAAAAGTAAAACATTTTATTCATTCAACATTATGTCAATTAAAAACACGTAGTACAATACAATCAATGAAACAAAACACAATACAAAGAAATACATCAAAACACAGAGCAAGATAATAGAAGAAACCAGAACATTAATATTTCATACATGATATTAGGCAATGTTAAAGTAGTTAAAATCTAGCATCAAAATCTAGTATTGCCACTCTAAAACAACTTTACCTTTAATTTTCTTTCATCTCTGGGTTCAGGTAGGCTGGCTAATTTTTTTTCAATTTCATCCAAGCATTTCAGGAGATCATCAGCCTGCCTCTTGTATTGATACCACTGGTGAGAAATTTCTAGGGCCTTTTTTCTTCTTTGAGACCTCAAATCCTGTTCATGGTGTAGATATTATTGAAATATCAATATCTGTATATAATATACTCTTTGCTATAGTTATTTATAAAAACCAAATTCATACCCCTGTGTTTCAAGTTGTTATGTAAAAATCATATTTAAAGACAAAACATGCATAAATTATTAAATTATATATTAATGAATTAAGATCTATGAACACAAATAACACAAATATTGGTTCTTACACTTTTTTCATCTGATTAATTCTTAACTATTTAAAAATTATTTCATAGTACATTTGAAACATTTTTATGTATGGCCATAATGAATTTAACTAGTTAGCTACAAAAGCACTGAGTTGCACTAGACTTAAAATACTGAAAAATTCTAATATGTAGAATGTTCAGGTTGGGGCTTATCAACAAAAATTAACCTTATAACAGACAAATTATATACATTCATGATTTTAGAAAGTTTATAAGATTAGACCATTCATATTGTTGATTATCAGTTTTATTATTTTGAAAGCTGAAGAAATGTCTCAGCAGCTAAGAACATTGGCTAATATAGCCCAAGTTTTAAGTAAACAAGTTTAAGTACCAGAACATAGATGGCTACAGACAACCATCTGTAACTACAGCCTCGGAGCATCTGACACCATCTTCTTGCCGCTGAAGGCACATGATGCACATGGTGCAGAAAAAATTATGGATGAAACTACCCATATACATAAAATTAAAATAATCAAACAGAATTTCACTAGTTATTTTAAAGTTTTTCTATTTCTATGTAGAACTATAAATATTATTTCTGTAGCTATGGTTGTATATGAAAATGAGAAATTAAATACTTAAAATATCTTTTTCTCTTTAAATACATGCTTAGCCCCACATTGTATTATTATAATAAATCACATTCAAAGTATACAAAGAATCAGTATTTTAAGCAGAATGGTTTTCAGTCAACCCGTGATATAAAACAAGGAAAACCTTTAAATAAATAATTAAAGAAGAAAGGAATTATTATCTAGTACACTCAATAATTTCTGTAATAAGTAGAATTACAAAAAGTACCAGTGTATACCCATTGGAAATACAAGAGCTCTATCTACATATTTGATTTCTTCAATGAGGCAGCAATTGTGTTTTATGTCCAAGTTAATATGAATTAAAAAACACCAATGAATAGCTGAATGTTTTATTGCTTTGAAAAATCTCTTTTGAAATATTTTGTAATAATAGAATTGCAAGTACTTGGCAGGTTAACTTAATGATTGTATTTGGTATAAGTTGATTTAGCAATAACTTATTACTATTAATCACGTGTGTCATGAGGACTTAAAACGTATTGTAGTTTGTACTTTATATCATTTCTAAGCCCAATGTAGTGGTAATAAATGCCTTGGAAGAGTCAAATGTAATTCTGTTACACCCAATAAATATACCTAGATCTGGTCCTGTGACTTATTGTACTGTGACTAATTCATGGTACAATGAACATATTGCATTAAGGACTTAGTGGCTATATAACTAGTAGTGATCTGGTTTCCTTAGAAAGAGGTGACATGCAGTAAAGGATACTGTTTACAGAAACTATACATATTAGTTAGATGTATGCAAGATGACCTCTAGATACTGCTAATCAATGGTACACATATCCTCTTGTAACTAGTCAATTAACTTACAAAAGCTTTGTCAAGAAGAGTGTGAATTACAAAGGATTCTGATCTTCTGGTCACATTATGATTTGCTCTTGCTTTCCCCTCTAGGAAGATGTCTTTTCTATTTACTAATATACCTATCAGCAGTTACTTTCAGAACACCTGCTAGCCAAATAGATTTTGTTGTTGACTCCTTGCAGGCACAATATTGTGTAATTACATTCTCAGCAGTGCTTATTTGGTTAACAATAGGGAAAAGATTTTAACCACTTATTTGCATTTAGAAAGCAGACTGATGCCATCTACCTACTAGGAGAATCTAACTATATAGGTCTAAATAATGATTTACAATGTAAAACATTACAATTAACAGTATTGGATAATCAGCCATGAAGGAAAAAAAAGAAGATAGCAAAGCATATACAAAAATGTTTCATAAAATGTTCATCACGTCTAGTTTCATCTCAAGAAATGCCTAGACAACATTAAAGAAAAAAAAGAGTTTATTTTCTTTTTCCTACACTCTCACATGAGTCAGAAGGATACTTGACCACATATACTACTTCTGGTAGTATTTCTTCAAGTTTAGTACAAGCATTTTGGAGGATTTCTATATAAATGAAATTAGGCTTTTGTAGATATCTAGTTTAGAGACTACCTATGATAAGCACAGAGAAGTTTATTTTTTAAAATGACAAAAATCCACCTTATTAAAGAAATAGTTTACCAGAATACTAGATGTTATATAAAGTAACAACAGTGGAGGAACATCAATTGATTATTTTGGCAAACATGACAACTATAAAACAAGCTCATAGAAATAAAGCATATTCGAAAATAGCTTCATAAATACTGTGAATGATAATTTTGGATAGCTTTCAATATTCTAAGAAAAAGAACTAAATCTATAGTTTATGTTGCATAGATTTCAAAACTGGTAGCCCAAAAGAAAATCATAAAGCAGACATATTGAAAGAAAAAATTAGTTTTCTGGTAGCTAAAATTCTTAAATAGTTTTAATTATCTACATGGTATTTTACCTTATATAGACAAAACCACACACAAAGCATATTTAATTTGAGCTCTAATACCTTGAGAGCATTATGTTTTGTCTGTAACAGCTGCTGTTTTATCTTTATTTCTTCTCGCTTTCTCTCGTCTGTGATTCTTTGTTGTAAGTTGTCTCCTCTTTGCAACAATTCATTTACAGTACCCTCATTGTCTTCACTCTGATTGAAAACAACAAGTACAGTCTTCATTTTGGTTTTTTAAAAAGCTATACACTGATGTCAGGGATAATAAAATATTACATAAATATACTAAAATATCCAATCTAAAAATTTTAGGGAATGAAATCATAAAATACCGTGCTCACAATATTTCTTTTGTATTTATATAGAAAACAGTTTCTATATATCTCTTCTCAAGAATAGACTTTGAGTGGCTATGTATGAAGATAGAGAGAAGAGATGTTTCAATGGTAGAAGTTGTGATTTGCTGTAAAAATATTTCTTTGGGTTTTATTTTTATTACCATTAAACAATCTAAAAATGTATGGAGAAATAAACTAATCTTGTCACTTCCAATGTTAACTGAACTATGTATAAATACTCTATTAAGTAAAATTTAGAATATACAGTAGATTTACATAGTAATCTATGTTTTATATTTAAATCTAAATGCTCAGGTTTAGAATGTAGAGCATTAATGAAAATGATGGTGACATTTTTTCAGATATTGAAAATGATGTCTAAAATGACACATAATTATGCTGACTTTAAGCAAATAAAATAGTACTTTGAGTATGTATTAAAATGACTTCAAAAGTTTTTAATACTCATTTTGTTATATTCTCCAAGGACAAATGTTTTATTCTTTAAGAAGAATAGTTTAATTCTATTTACTTAAAGATACAATTTGAAAAAATGTACTATTATAATATAATTGCATATGGATACATTTGTGCATCTCTTGTTTCCTGACATTCAACTCCAAATATAAAAAATATCTACTACAAAGGTGTACTATGCAATAGTACCCAGGTATTCCATTGAGCTAATAATAATAAATGACATACAAACTTCAAAAGACATAATCAGGTATTATTATATGTGTTAATAATTTCAATATATGTACATCTATAACACATGCTTACATTTCAAAATACAACTAAGAACTCATCCACTCTAAGAAATATTTTTTATCAGCTGTGTATTAAAAGACTAGAGAAAGTCACATACACACACACAAACACGTTTGTTGTCTATGAAATAATATTTTTAATACAACTTTTGAAACTTTGAAAAAATTTCAGTGGTTTGGAAAAAAAAACAAATATAAAGACAAATTTTAATTTATTTCCTCAAGAGAGGACTCTATTGCATGGCTGATAGTGAGACTGAGATATAAGCAAGACTTTTGATTTCTCACCCTGAACTTCTTCTTTGACATGAAGTAGAGGTATCTGGAAGTCAGTATTTCTGAAAGTCTCTTCCTGTCCTTTTTTCCATGAGCTGAGCTTTGAAGACCACTAAACTTCTTATATAAAGGAGTACTCATTAAGACAGCTCCAAGAAATAAGAATATTTCTCATATTAATTTATATAACTAGGATCTAAAAATACCTTGCCTTCTATTGCTGTTTTTGAGCACTAAGAAGTCTTTAGCCTTGATGCATATTGAACATCTCTCCTTATTGATACATACAAAGGATAAGAATGCTACAGTGGTGATGGCAGTGGAAGAGGAGAAAAGAACATGCGAAAAAGTAAAGTGAACGTAGCATAAAAATAATCAGTGAATAGTGATGTGATGTGACAATAATCAAGCCAGAGAGAAATTAGCAGAGATTTAAAAATATTCTAGGTTTATGTATAAGGTAGATGGACTTATTTCTTTACTCCTACTGAATATGCAACCTGGAATTATTTTACATACATACACATATTTATTCAATATGTATTTTATATACAATATTAATATCACATACATCCATACATATATATTCAATACCTATATATGTATATCAGTATTTTTCTCAAATATTCGGTAAAACTATTTGTTAGAAACTTTAGTAGACAATATATACATTTCATGCAATTGTCTTTACTATTACCAAAATATCAGAAAAATAATCCTCAGATATATAAGAAACTGGAATTTTGTATCATATTTTAGCTTATTTCCTTGATAGCTATTTACATTTATATTTTGCCTTCTGAAGATTAAGTCGGAACAAACCAAAGCAGAATTGAACTTTTTATTAGAAGTTGAGAGTGTTTCTATATGTTCGTAAGGTGGTAATTGAGCAGTAATAATAAAATGTCAAAAGTAATATTTTTCATTTAATAAAATCATTATAAAATAACACTGTGAATGGTAGTATTCTGAGAATTTAGTTGGAGACATAAGCTATATTATTTCTTTCCAAATATTTACTCATTTTCATTCCCAGTTCATTCACACTTTCATCATAACCAATTTACCATATCTTTATTGAAGTCTTCCTCTTTCAGATTCACCCCTGCTGAATTTCAGCCTCCAGTGGTTCAAGCAATTTTTGTATATCTGAGTTAAACTGCTCCAATTCCTTCAAAGGAATGGAGCCTAAAAAAAAAAAGATAGTGCTAATTTAAATCAAAATTACTTTTTATTAGAAACATAAACCAAATGAAATGCATTTATTCAGACCCCTGTTGCTAAAATAATGACATGCATTATGTTTCCATATTCAAGCTTATGAAAGTTTTGAAATACAACTGGGAAAGTAGGCAAGGACACATATATGGAGAAACACTTGTAACCATAGACCATACATGCAAGATAATGCAACTCATCATTCCAGAATATCAAAATAGTCAATTTACATACATTTGCCTATGCTAAATTTTTAATATTTTAAAATTAAATTTCATCTTATTTTAGACATTCTGATAATACAACATTTAAGTTAACATGTCTTTCCAAAATTTTCTCATTCATCAATAACAGTATCTTTGGGTAAACACTAGAATTTTCACTTTATTTTTAGAACAACCATGTGGCAATCTGTTCAAATATTTCAAATGCCATTTTTATCATGGTACAAATTCCTGGTGTGTTCTCCTAAGTCAACACTATTAGCTTTCCCCAAGAATGTTTTGTTAAGTGACATAAATACATACCTATGAATGAAACCCAAATATTTCATATACTTCACAATGCAATTCTGAAATTTATATTGACCATGGTTTCAAAATTCTTAATAATCCTTTGAAGTCCTAAATGAAAGACTTTAAATGCATGGAAATATGTTGAAAATAAAATATCCAAAGAACCATGCCATCATTAGAATTCTGTTAGTAAAATGTACTTATTTTATTCTCTTGAATGTTATTTTTTATTGAATATGTTAATATAACAGTAAAAATCATTTTACCTGACCATTTCATAAGGTTATAACTGTAACATATAGTGTAAATTATGGCACATCTTCAATGTCCTTCTCCCTCTCCAGTGAATGGTTTATAGAATCCTCTTTAAAAGGACATATAGTCATACTACTTCAAACTTGAATTATGATCGGTCATTTGAAATACAATAATTTTTGAAAGGGTAAAAACTGGAATACCCTAACCTTAAAGGAGATTGCAGTGTTTTAATTATTATCATACTGCCATAGTTTCACATGTATACACAGCCCAAATGTATACACAATACTTATCTGGTGGTACTTTAAATTACTGAACTATTATTCATCTTTGCTGATTTTCTGTGAGAGCAAACTGCTGTTCAACATGACTTTTACAGATAGAAAATAAATATTTAAAGTAAACTTCATTCATTAATTAGATATCAAATTTCTCTATATAGTTAGTTTTATCTCTTTTGCTTCACATGCTTTTTTTTTTTTTTTTTTTTTTTTTTTTTTTTTTTGCTGGCTCCTTGTCTATCCACATACTTAAACAAAACAATTTTAAGGTCTCAGAACGTGGGCTTTTGTGACTCTGTCTCACTGTTTCTTCTGTAATCAATCAATTAATTAATTGTTCTTCAAAACACCATGACTTTCAAGTTGTTGCATTTAGCTATGATGTCACTTTAAAATCTAGTCTAAATTTTCCAACAGCTAACTATATGCCAAAGCTGGTTGATATACATGGGAAGCCTCCCCTTTTCTGAGAAGAGAAGGCAAGGTATATGGGGGAGTAAGGGAGATGGAGGAATTGAGGGGAGAGGAGGAAGAGGAGGCTGGAATCAGTATTCAAAGTAAAGAAATAATAATAAAAATTCAATCTTTAAAAAATAATATTTTTAATTTCAACTGGAACTGTGCTTTTTCTCAAAGTATATGTAATACCATTTTACCTGATTTAGTTAACACCACATATTTATCATTAGCCAAACATTCTCAAAACAAAAATCCTGTTGTTATTCGATACATCCTCAGCTATGGGCTATCCTTAGATCTAATTAATGTCACATATAAATTGATTGCCTATGCTCCAGTTTTTTTAAAACCCAGTAATATGAAAAAAATCTCCAAATAGGAATCCAATTCCCTTCCTTACTAATAAGCCCCATCTTGTGCACAATGACAAGGTCAGTATGTCTCCCAAATATTGCAATTGTGTTTTTTGCTATACAAGGATCTTACCCATCTACTATAATACAAAACAAAACAAAAAAACAGCCAAAACAAACAAACAGACAAATTACAAATGAGAACAATAAGGTATAGTCTCAATCATGATCATCAAATCCTCTTCTAATATGTTACTGAGAATCTTTCTAGGCTTAATTAATATAGGATTGCTTTGTAGGTCATTTGGTTGATTTTTATGACCTATTCTCGATATTTGTATAATGTCTCTGATCATCTAGTAAAGATCATAAGCTCTTGACTTAAAGTTCCTACATTGAAATTGGGCTTCACATGCTAGCTGACGAACCTTAGCCAATGTTTCCTTTTATTTTTTTTCTAGAACATGGATTATATTATTCATAACAATGAGAAAATCTACTTCATAAGAAAGATATGAAATTGTGTTGAGTGTTTATTTGAAACATAAACTCCTATTTACCTGTGTGACAAAAATTAGTACTCAATACATCTTACCTCAAATGCTCACCTCTAAATCATAACCATTACCCAATTTTCCTCTTTTAAAAAAGTTCCAGCTCAGGGGAGGCCCCAAAGCCTGACACTATTACTGATGCTATGGTGTGCTTACAAACAGGGGCCTATCATGAGTGCCCTCCAAAAGGCCTAACAAGCAGCTGAAAGAATCTGATGCAGATATTTACATCCAACCAATGGACAGAAGCTAGTGACCCCTGTGGTTGAATTAGGGAAAGGCTGCAAGAAGGTGAAGAGGAGAGTGATCTTGTAGGAGCACCAGCAGTCTCGATTAACCTGGACCATTGAGATCTCTCAGACACTGAGCTACCAACCAGGCAGCATACACTAGCTGATATGAGGCCACCAACACATATACAGCAGAGGACTGCTGGGTCTGGACTCAGTCAGAGGGGAAGCACCTAATCCTCAGGGGAGTTCTGTTGGGATGTGGGGGAGGGACATCCCCTTGAAGATAGGGGGAGGTATGTGATGTGGAACAGTTGGAGGGTGGACCAGGAAGGGGATAAAGTCTGGACTGTAAAAATGATTAACAGAGTAAATAAAAATGAAAAAAAATTTCTAAAGGATAAATGCTTCTTGTGTTTTATTTTATTTTAGTATTGTTTTTAAAGAAAAAATAAAATAATTTAATTCTAATTTTTAGCACGGAGAAATGTTAGGTATCAGTTTGTCAAACATTATCAATCTCACTAAGAGAAGTTGACACATTAGCTTCTAGTATTATGGAAATAACCCCAAAGGGAAATGTCATTTAAAAGTTTTGAAACTCTGAAGTATTTTTATTAACAGTTTTTGGAGAAGTAACTTCAGACCAGTGATAAAAAATCCACCATCTATGAAATGTTTTGTTTCATTATATCTAGAATCATTCCTTCTGTGGAGTAGGTATTTAGAAATATTTCTTTTTCTAGAAAACGAAGTAAACTTTTTATAATAATGTAATGCCATAGCAGAATTTATGTTTTAAGAAGTCTAGTAAATTATACATAGTTATTCAAAGATCTGATTGGTTCTCTGCTATTCATATGTAAAATATGTCAGTAGAGTAAATGATACAAAGAGCATGATATCACAATATTCAAAAAACAAAACCCAACTGTAAACAAAACCTCCCACCTCCACCAAGCTACTGACATAAAAATATTTTAAACAGTACTATTTAAAAAATGAAAAATAATTCACACAAAAATAGAAACTTAAACAACTTTTAGAAAAATGCACAGGGAGGAGACTTGATGTAACACTACTCTACATTTGGTAATAGACCATTATGAGAGTTAGAGATTAAACACTACCAATGCTCTTCCAAAATCAATAATATAAATTAATGAAAAGTATTTGCAGACTGAACTTTAGGTCAACATAAGAATAAATTTTGAATTTGAACAGTTTCAAACTTTATTAGAAGCGCCAAATTTTTCATTACCCAAAATACACAAATAGATGCTAAATAGTGATAATTTTGGTCATATATTTAAAATGTGATTCTTTTACCATGGGTATTACCTTAAAATCTTACACCTCATGATGAAATCTGTTTTCTAAGTTCAAAGCACATGTTCTGAATAGTGTTGCTAAATAGAAATATAATGAAAGTCATAAATTCAATTAAAATGAAGTAGTTAATGAATTAAAAACAAAATCTGGCAAAATTATTTTATTTTCTATATGTGCAAAATACTGTCTTCCAATATTCAGTAATATTTTCAGTTATATAACTAAAATGCTATTTTCTAAACCACAAAGATTATTAATTATATTTTACATTCACTATTTCAAACCAAATATAGTTATGTTACATCTTAATATAGATTAGGCAAATTTTAAATGATTAGTAGACTCTTTAGTATATATCTATACTCTTTTAGCAATGTTAACTAATAAAATTTAGTTTTTATTATGAACTAAAATATATGCATGGAATACAATCTTATCAATAATATAGAAAATCTGACTATTCATAAATTATATTGTGTTGTATTTGTTATATTTTCAAAGGCTGTATCAGTTTCATTTGCATGCATTTTAAGATTTTGTTGTTTCTTTTTAGATTATATTTTGAGAGAATTTTTCCAGATAGCCCTTTAGGTATGAGAAATTTTAAGTGGATTTTATTAGTAATTTCAAGATTAAGTATCCCACATTTATTCATGACTCTAAACTACATTTTTACTCTCTTACCTATTAATATAGTGTTATATGACCAATGGTATACTTTTTCCAAAATATTTTTCAGTCTTTGATATTAATATCACCTCTTGTATCATTCTGCATTTTGCATACCAAATATGACATCATTTCTTATGGTAAAGGAAAAGATCTGTAATATATATATATATATATATATATATTAATAACTAGTTTTAAGGCTACTTGCACTTTGATAAACCAATGATGATTTTTTTTCATTCAAAATGACAATAAATAATCAACCCAGTTGTTTCATCTGTTGACCTGAAGAAATCAGGCTCTTAGTATACTTCTGGTCACTGCTCTTTGTGTACAACAAATCAGAAAAATGTAATTGTTGCCTTAAGAATTCACTAGCTTACCATTGTAGTACAGTAATGAATTCTCATAAGGAAGCAATTTGGCTTATTAGTGAAAAGTTTTCCTTGTATGTGCTTGTTGTTATCCATAAATTTGTATTCTTATGAAAACTGTTATGAAAAATCAATAATATGGAAGTGCCTGTTGTTTCAAAGCCCACATAGAACTTGTTATATTGATGCACAATTATAATATGAGTAAATGGAGGCTGAGATAGAAGAACTGAAAATTTGTATCAGTCAGGACTACATAATAAAGTCTTTCCTCATAAAAACAAGAAAACTGAAAGAGTAAATAATTAAACTCAGAAATAATTAATGTTTAGTCCAAGGTACCATGTTATTGTCTATAGAAGTTGAAGACAAATCATGTTAAATATTAAATAAAATACTTTTACTCACTTAAAGAAAATGTGTGACCACAGTAAAACTAGAATCATATTTATGTTACATAATAATAGACACTGAACAAAAGATAGGTTTTAGTGTACATAGAAAATAATAGAAGTGAAGATATAATATAGTCATAGAAGCATATAGCAATTATTACTTTGCACAATTGAATCTTCTACTTACCTTTTTATTTTAAGAACTTTAGCATGATCGTGCAGTTACACAAAAAATACATAGAAGATAGAACATAGAAAGCTTTAATAAACAGATAAATGGACACAAAAGAAAGGAGAGACAGAGAAACTGAGAAAGACAACACTTTGGTTTCCTTGATATTTTAATATTCCTTTAAATTGCTTAACAACTATTAATTGTGCTTTGTTGAAAAATTTAAGGATTGATGAAACTTAAGCCTCTATTGAAGCTTTTGCATTAATGGTCACGTACATCACAAGTCAACAAAGAATGAAAAACTGAACAAAGTAAAATCAATTACAAACTGAATCACTAAATTTTGAAAGCATTTTATAATTATTAATAAAATAAGCATTTTATAATTACTTAGATATACTTTATTTATATTGAAATGTTAGCTTTCTTTTGGCTAAATATTATGTTTGTCTGTACATATACAATAGCATTATAACGAATATGTTTACACAGATAACATTGTAAACATCTGTTATTTTTGACTATGGAATCAAAAGCATCAACATAAAAGTACTAGAAGGAAAACACACTGAAATCTAAACTGAAAATAAATAATCTGAGTGTTACAGTTTGGGTTAAACTTCTTTCCAATCAATCAATATATTTTTCATTTTGCAAGTTTGAAATAGCATTTTTCATTACAACCACTAAAACAAGAATAAAGAAAAATAGATAATAACAATCAAGAGTAAAGGTTTAAGGTTCACTAACATCCTCCAATACAGAAGAGACTATTGACAGATATGGACAGTAATTTCAAATAATCCTGTTTATAGAGGAAAGAAAACTTACAAGGATAAATAAGATCCTTTAAAGACCTTTATATGCATTAGAAAAAAAAAGATAAACAAATTAAAAACTTGTGAGCTTAGTGACTTTTTAACTTTAAATTTCAACTATGAGAAAACTTTGAAATTGTTGTAACAGATTTTTCAGTGACTCAAAATAGTATCATCCATTAGTTGGATTGTTTTTGTAATAGATAGAGTAATTATGTGTAAGGTACCAATTTACTTTGAATGCTTTATTGAGGAAGGTATGACTAAGTTGTGCAGCTCACTAAGAGGATGTCCAACACATTTCTATAGATTTGTAAGTTGGTAAAATAAACTTCTAGGTTACTCACTTCATAATTGGATAAAAATTGGTTGTAAAAGGCATTGGTGGATTAAATTTCATTGACTACTTATGTTAAATATTACTAGGAATAGTTTTCTTTTCCATGATTGGAAAAATCAGTAGTGTCAAATGAACCAGGAAAAGGTTGAACTGTAAATTATGGTGCAGAATGAGATGGGGATAGAAAAATTAAATGTAAAATTACATTTTGGAAAACGGTATTTTCAACTTTCTTTAACCTATACTCTAAGGCATTATGTTCAGCACTTTGTGAATTTAAAATAAAGAAGTGTACTGAAGTTACAATTTGAAATGAAATTGAGTCTCTTCACATAAACATATCACAGTATCAATCATGATGATTTTCTGACATAAACAGAAGGAAAAAATCATGAAGGGAATTTGTAAAAATGTTATAGAACTGAGATCTAAAATGTTCTATCCAGGCAATTTACCTGTGAGAATTCGGGGATATATAACCTTTCTTATATCTTCATATAATTATCTAATAGTCTGTTCTCCAAAGAATGACTACATTTGAATGCACTTAGACAAATTGGGAAAATAATTTTGTTTTTAAGATCCGACAACCATTAATTGCCAAATAGCTTTACTTATAATAAATGTCATGTTAATAAAACACAGTTGTATCAAAATACAGTGTTCATGATATTTAGCAGTTAAAATAATTAAAATAATTATAAGAGATTTTTTATTATCAAAATTTAAATATAATTAACTGGGCTTGTTGGGTAGTAAAATACAAATGTGAAACAATATTATTAGAATAGATACTGTATGGATTGTTTCAGTTCTTATTAATTTCATTTAAATTTATATAGAATGTATATTATATAGTTTGAAAATTTATCTGTTATCATCTCTGAATATATTAATTACAAATACTATATATTTCATAGTATATGCAGTTTTTTTCCTTACTCTTCATCTACAACATTACATTTTCTTTGTAGAAAAGTAGTTAAGGATATATTATATTGCATGAGTAAATGGGTCAAATTATACATTTTGGCCCATTCTCTCAGAACAGGTGCTGTTTTCGAAGATGGTGAGAAACAGGGGAATTATCAGTACATTCACATTAATCAACTGATCACATAAATTAACTTTTAGTTAAAATTCCAGATTTAGTAAATCTTAATTTGATATCTTAGCTCAGGTAAGTTGTATATTGTTTATTTCACAGTGATAAAGATAAAATTATCAGTCTAACATATAACTCAATTATTTCTCAAACACAAAACTATGTTTTAAAGAGGCCATGTATTTTATTGTTTATGTGGTATTTTTCTACATTACATAGACTCTTGCTAGCTGTCTCATTGGTTATGTCATAATCCACTATAAAATCTAATATTTCTCCATCAACAGAAAGATTAGTTTTATATCTGTTGGTGGTGATTAAAGGTCAAAAACCTGACACTCACATAATTTACTATGTCAATAAAATGATGAAAATTTAAATATATAGAGCCCAATTTCCCAA